>JAXLNO010002955.1:0-97157 GCA_038087875.1 Malacoraja senta
AGCAGCATATTCATCATTAATGCTCCTGCAAAATAAGATTGCTAAAAATACACCTGATTAATAAGCAGATTCACTAAACCAGAAATTAAAAGTGCCTGATTTAAACAATAAGCACATTTCCAATATTTGCAATTTAAAAGTGCAGAAATGGTCTATTTTATTTAAGTGTTTAGTTAGAAACCCAGGCTTTGTTTAGTTTTGTTATCAACAATTTCAGCAGTGCAGAATGCACCTTGGCCCTAAAAAATAAAAATGACAGGGAATCTGTTGATGTTGAGTGAAATAGTTTATTGAAGATATTGCTTTATTTATTTGATTTGCAGCAGAATTTAAATAATTTTTGATTACCTCTCTAACAAAGCCTATCTCTTAAAACAAGTCCCTCTCTTCACAGTAGTTGAACTGCCTGAACACCTAGTTGGCTCTTCCTTTCCAGAGGTGTCCACCTGCAGCCTACAAGTAGCATGTATTCCCTTTCTCAGTAGTCAGATGTTGTTTCCATGACAATGTATGCTGTGGGGATAGCTTCAACAGGCTCATTACTGCATTATCTTTGTATCCTTATATTATTAGAAAATAGACAAAATGAAGAATCATTTTTTGTATACAATAAATGAAGCAAATTTGAAAAGAGGGTTGGCAATGTGGTGGATGATGGTGAGTATGAAGGAAATAGTTCATTCTAACCCTGCAAATATTTTGTCCTTTAGAAACTTGGAAGGAAATAGTTGATTTAATATGTTGTATGGATCTTGCTCGCTTATCGATGTACACTTCAAAATGTAAACTAGCAACTTTGGTGTTAAATTTTGCATTTCAGGTACCACTATCAATCACAGCCAGGTGATCGCAACTTAACATAAGTTGAAAAGGAACTTTAATTATCATGCTTTCATTATTGTATGTAGTATGCAGCTCAGAAAAAGACCACTCAGCCCAACTAGTCCATGCCAAGAAGTCCAGCTCAGCTAGTTCCATTTACCCATGTTTGATCAATATCCCTCTAAACTTTTCTTATCCATCCAAAAGCTTATTATTTGCTCAATTTTGACAATAATAACTATATGCCGCTTATACTAATTTGTTAAAGTTCTAATCACCATGTGGGTTTTTTTTTGGGGGGGGGGGGAGAAAAGCATCTACATATTGACTATATTTTGAATTTCCGCTTGCATTGAGATTTTTCTGTTTCTGTTTATGATGGATATTTTGAGTGACAGAACATCTCTCCTAAGAGAGAAAGTGCATAAGTTTGAATCAAGGTTATCTATCACTTACCACTGATAAATTGTTTAATTCTTACAGAGAATATTCTGCTGGTTGTAATGCTCCAGAATAGGCTGTTAAGTCAAAGCAGCTAGAAATGGGACCTGAGATCTTCGGTCCAAAAAATGTATACATATTTGAGACTATGCATTAAAGTAAATATATAACCTCAGACATTGTAAAAGGGGTAATCACGCACTGTTTTTCATTTTGATGGACTGTTTATAAATGGACAATTGGAATTACACTGATGTAGTGGAATGAGTTGAGGCCTTCTATAAATAAATTCACTGTTGTAGTGTAGCATAATTTGTACTGGGTTTATATATTGTAGTCCTTTATAAACATACTTTGAGAGTAAAAATAAAACACTTTTACACATATATGACATTCAAACCTGAGAAAGACAACTCTTAATAAGATTTATTAAGAACTTCAGAGGGTGAGGGGAGAATTGATAGAGAGGTATCAAATCATGAGAGGCATGGATAGGGTAGACAGTAACAACCTTTTTCCCATCGTTGAAATGTCCAACTCTAGAGGGCATTGTTATAAGGTGAAGAGGGAGATAGTTTAATGGAGATGGCAATGTTTTTTTACACTGTCAGTGGTGAGGGCCTGGAACACATTGCCTGGGGCGGTGGTGGAGGCAGATACGACAGTGGCGTTTAATAGGATTTTAGATAGGCATATGGAAGTGCAAGGAATAACGGGATATGTACCATGTGGAGGCAGATGAGATCAGATTAACTTGGCATCATATTCAGCACAAACAGTGTGGCCCAAAGGGCCAGTTCCTGTGCTGTACTCTTCTTTCTAGGAGCTATGTACTTCATTTTTGAGAAAATGTATAGATGCCATTGGATGTTTAATTTGCAAATTGATGATCACTCACCTATATTGTTAAATGTTCTGATTTGTTGACTGAATTGTTGTGATTAGGTTCCAGGGAAGAAAGAAGTTGGAATGAAGCATATTTAGCTGTGTTGTATATGCCAAGTAACAAATACTCTGGAGAATGATCTTGGATAGATCCATGAACCTATGAAAATTGCAGCTAAAATATTTTTCTAAAGTCACTTCATTACATTTTCTTTGTATTCTACTGTTAGGTGTAAACAGCCAATGTTTAATACATCCACCTTGGATGTATAATTGGTCTGGAAATGTCTGACGTTATGGGAATGGAAGCATGTCTCTATTCACAACATTTCTCATGATCTCCCTTAAATTATTCTCAGATATTGACAAAGCCATATCGCATCATCCTGTGTTCCTTTGAAATTGTCCATATGGTAATCATTCAACTTTTTCTTTGGAACACAATCCCAAATAACTAAGCCCACAGAATCAGAACATTTGGCTGTACTTCAACAGCGCCCTAATAATGACAAGGAATGCAACACGTAAATACACTGAGAAAGAATTGAGACAGGATGAATACCTATGCACCTTTTGTTTTACTGCAGGAAAGGCACGATTTTTGAAGAAGTGATATTCATTGTCACAGGAACCTTCTTCTGCAAAGTTCATTTTACTTCGGAGTCACGTGAGTGATTACGTGAAGAACCCCGCCAGTGCACCTGTGCGCCATTACGTCAGAGCATTGGCGCAAACGGACGTGAGGAGCAGGGCTCCTCTAGTGGAAATGTAGTTGTGAACTACAAGGTAAGTATAAACTTTTTTGGAAGTATTTCCTTGTCCGTTTGCTGTGGGTCTGTGGGGATTTTTTCCACAGGCGCCATGGAAAAAACAGGCAAGGGGAGGAGGCGAGCGACTCAGCCGGTAGAAAGTCGCGAGATTGTGGTCGGCGACCAGCCGCCTCTGACCCCGGTACAGTCGCCAGCGGGGAGCGTAGCATCTGTGGACTTGGGGCTGAAAAGAACACAGTCAGCGTCAGTCGGGCGCAAGGCGAAGTTCAAATCCAGATGGCCCACGGAGGAGGAGTCCCAGGCAATGGAGGTAGCTCCAGGGCTGGATTCCGCTTTTGAGCGGATATCACAATGGAAAGCCTCATACACAGGCTTTTGGAAAGAAGCACACTCAGAGAGGAGTGTAGCAAAAGCCAGGCTGCAGAAAGCAGCTCAGCAGCACCTAGCAAAGGGCTGTTGGAATGCGCCCTCAGGGATGAGGCGCGTGCCCCGGATCATGAGAGTTCAGACCCCGACTCTGACGGTGAGGCTGTACAAAGCGAAGAACGGCAGCTGCCAGATATTCCACCTCTGGCAGTACGATTCGCTGCCCCGTCAGGGTCAGGAGAGCCATTAGGAGAAGAATTGGCCTCCCTAATAAATTACTTGGTTTCCCATCAGCTCGAACAGCAGGAGATGGATGATACTTCAAGAAAGCATGAGACTCCAAGTAACTGTGTGTTGTTGAAAGCACCAGCAGTGAATCAAGTGATCTGGAGTCAGATGAGCATCACTATGAGAGTAAAATTGAAAAGAATTTTAAAGCTGCTGGGTTCTGGAATAACTGCTTTTGCCAGAATAACGGATAGAAGCCAGGAGATGACGGAGTTGCATCAGGAAGCACTGGGGTTGCTATGCAGCACCCACTTCATACATAGATACATAGATACATAGAAAATAGGTGCAGGAGTAGGCCATTCGGCCCTTCGAGCCTGCACCGCCATTCAATATGATCATGGCTGATCATCCAACTCAGTATCCCGTACCTGCCTTCTCTCCATACCCCCTGATCCCTTTAGCCACAAGGGCCACATCTAACTCCCTCTTAAATATAGCCAATGAACTGGCCTCAACTACCCTCTGTGGCAGAGAGTTCCAGAGATTCACCACTCTCTGTGTGAAAAAGTTTTTTCTCATCTCGGTCTTAAACGATTTCCCCCTTATCCTTAAGCTGTGACCCCTTGTCCTGGACTTCCCCAACATCGGGAACAATCTTCCTGCATCTAGCCTGTCCAACCCCATAAGAACTTTGTACGTTTCTATAAGATCCCCTCTCAATCTCCTAAATTCTAGCGAGTATAAGCCAAGTCTATCCAGTCTTTCTTCATATGAAAGTCTTGACATCCCAGAATCAGTCTGGTGAACCTTCTCTGCACTCCCTCTATGGCTATAATGTCGTTCCTCAGATTTGGAGACCAAAACTGTACGCAATACTCCAGGTGTGGTCTCAACAAGACCCTGTACAACTGCAGTAGAACCTCCCTGCTCCTATACTCAAATTCTTTTGCTATGAAAGCTAACATACCATTCGCTTTCTTCACTGCCTGCTGCACCTGCATGCCTACTTTCAATGACTGGTGTACCATGACACCCAGGTCTCGCTGCATCTCCCCTTTTCCTAATCGGCCACCATTTAGATAATAGTCTGCTTTCCTGTTTTTGCCACCAAAGTGGATAACCTGACATTTATCCACATTATACTGCATCTGCCAAACATTTGCCCACTCACCCAGCCTATCCAAGTCACCTTGCAGTCTCCTAGCATCCTCCTCACAGCTAACACTGCCCCCCAGCTTAGTGTCATCCGTAAACTTGGAGATGTTGCCTTCAATTCCCTCATCCAGTTCATTAATATAAATTGTAAATAGCTGGGGTCCCAGCACTGAGCCTTGCGGTACCCCACTAGTCACTGCCTGCCAATGTGAAAAGGACCCGTTTACTCCTACTCTTTGCTTCCTGTTTGCCAGCCAGTTCTCTATCCACATCAATACTGAACCCCCAATACCGTGTGCTTTAAGTTTGTATACTAATCTCTTATGTGGGACCTTGTCGAAAGCCTTCTGAAAGTCCAGATACAACACATCCACTGGTTCTCCCCTATCCACTCTACTAGTTACATCCTCGAAAAATTCTATAAGATTCGTCAGACATGATTTACCTTTCGTAAATCCATGCTGACTTTGTCCAATGATTTCACCACTTTCCAAATGTGCTGCTATCCCATCTTTAATAACTGACTCTAGCAGTTTCCCCACTACCGATGTTAGACTAACTGGTCTGTAATTCCACGTTTTCTCTCTCCCTCCCTTCTTAAAAAGTGGGGTTACGTTTGCTACCCTCCAATCCTCAGGAACTACTCCAGAATCTAAAGAGTTTTGAAAAATTATCACTAATGCATCCACTATTTCTGGAGCTACTTCCTTAAGTACTCTGGGATGCAGCCTATCTGGCCCTGGGGATTTATCGGCCTTTAATCCATTCAATTTACCCAACACCACTTCCCGACTAACCTGGATTTCACTCAGTTCCTCCATCCCCTGCAATTTCCGGCAGATTATTTATGTCTTCCTTAGTGAAGAGGGTACCAAAGTAGTTATTTCAATTGGTCCGCCATATCCTTGTTCCCCATGATCAATTCACCTGTTTCTGACTGCAAGGGACCTATATTTGTTTTAACTAATCTCTTTCTCTTCACATAACTATAAAAACTTTTGAAGTCAGTTTTTATGTTCCCTGCCAGTTTTCTTTCATAATCTATTTTCCCCTTTCCTAATTAAGCCCTTTGTCCTCCTCTGCTGGTCTCTGAATTTCTCCCAGTCCTCTGGTATGCTGCTTTTTCTGGCTAATTTGTACGCATCATCTTTTGCTTAGATACTATCCCTGATTTCCCTTGTTATCCACGGATGCACTACCTTCCCTGATTTATTCTTTTGCCAAACTGGGATGAACAATATTTGTAGTTCATCCATGCAGTCTTTAAATGCCTTCCATTGCATATCCACCGTCAACCCTTTTAGAACTAATTGCCAGTCAATCTTGGCCAATTCACATCTCATACCCTCAAAGTTACCTTTCTTTAAGTTCAGAACCGTTGTTTCTGAATTAACAATGTCACTCTCCATCATAATGAAGAACTCAACCATATTATGGTCACTCTTGCCCAAGGGGGCACACACAACAAGACTGCTAACTAACCCTTCCTCATTACTCAATACCCAGTCTAGAATAGCCTGCTCTCTCGTTGGTTCCTCTACATGTTGGTTTAGATAACTATGCCGCATACATTCCAAGAAATCCTCTTCCTTAGCACCCTGCCAATTTGATTCACCCAATCTATATGTAGATTGAAGTCACCCATTATAACTGTTTTGCCTTTGTTGCATGCATTTCTAATTTCCTGTTTGATGCCATCCCCAACTTCACTACTACTGCTAGGTGGCCTGTACACAACACCCACCAGCGTTTTCTGCCCCTTAGTGTTTCGCAGCTCTACCCATACCGATTCCACATCCTCCAAGCTAATGTCCTTCCTTTCCACTGCGTTAATCTCCTCTCTAACCAGCAACGCTACCCCACCTCCTTTTCCTTTCTCTCTATCCCTCCTGAATATTGAATATCCCTGGATGTTCAGCTCCCAGCCTTGGTCACCCTGGAGCCATGTCTCCGTGATCCCAACTATATCATAATCATTAATAGCTATCTGCACGTTCAACTCATGCACCTTAAAACGAATGCTCCTTGCATTGAGACACAAAGCCTTCAGGCTTGTTTTACAACGCTCTTACCCCTTATACAATTATGTTGAAAAGTGGCCTTTTTTGATTTTTACCCTGGATTTGTCTGCCTGCCACTTTTACTTTTCACCTTGCTACCTATTGCTTCCGCCCGCAATTTACACCCCTCTGTTTCTCTGCTCACCCATTTAAGAACCCCACCACCTCTTATTCTCTGTTTATTATTGTTTTCTTCTTTCCCCCCTAAATGTTATGTCTGAGTGCTTCCTTCTCTGCCTCCTGCCTCACACACTGTCTAATAACTTTCTCTATTTGAGTTGGTTGGGGGAGGGACTCAACTTCGAGATCAATTGTCTGAGGAAGGGTGCTATTCGGCCTACTATCAATCCTAAATTTGCAGCACTTTGCAAACCAAGTAATATACAATTACCCAACTTACTATTTGGAGAGGATCTCGGGAGACGTGTTAAGGAGTTGGAGGATGAAGCGAAAACAGCCGGATTGATGAAAACATCGATGGTTGGAAAGTCTGTAAAGAGGAGGTATCCTTTCAGACGTCATACTGATCCTGGACCAGGACCAAGTCGCTCATCATCGCAGGGACGTAGCTGGCGACCTGCAGCGGGAGCAAGAACCAGTGTGGGTCCTCCCGGGAGAATCCAGGGACCACCGGGCACTCAAATGACTCAGGAGGTAGGTGGACCTGGTTCTCATGGGAACATACTAACGGGATTATACCCAAAAGTTGGAGGCAGATTACATCTCTTCTATAAAGATTGGAAGCAGATTATTTCAGATCCTGTAATTCTGAATATTATACAAGGATTTCCAATTGAATTCAATCCAAATTATGATTTGCCTGTCCAGCATGTTCCTAGCAGAATTCTCCACTTTTCACAAAAAGAAGTGATGGAGGTTCAAGCTGCACTTGAAAACCTATATAAAAAAGTTTTTATTGACAAATCAATTTACCAAACTCACCAATTTGTGTCAAATGTATTCCCTCGATCAAAAAAGGATGGAGGATGTAGGATTTTACTTCAGAGTCACGTGAGTGACTACGTGTGAAGAACCCCGCCAGTGCGCTTGCGCGTCATTACGTCAGACGCCTTGACGCAAACGGACGTGAGGAGCAGAGCTCCTACAGTGGTTTGTAGTTTTTCAACTACAAGGTAAGTAAAAAAAATTTTCAGGTTTTCCAGGTCCGTTTGCTGTGGGTCTATGGGGATTTTTTCCACAGACGCCATGGAAAAAACGGACAGGGGAAGAGGCGAGCGACACAGCCGACAGAAAGTCGGGAAAGTCGGGAGTCCGCGGTTAGAGACCAACCGCCTCTAAACCCCGGTACAGTCGCCAGCGGTGAGCATAGCGACTGTGGACCTGGGGCTGGTGAAAACACTGTCAGCGCCTGTCGGGCAAAAGACAAAGTTTAAATCCCAACGGCCCACGGAGGGAGTCCCAGGCAATGGAAGTAGCTCCAGGGCTAGATACTGCTTTCAAGCGTATTGCCCAAATAGAAAGCCTTTTACACAGGCTGTTGGAGCAAGTTCACTCAGGGAGGAGTGTACTGAAAGCCAAGCTGCTGGAAACAGCTCAAACAGCTCCTGGTACAGGGCTAGATACTGCTTTCGAGCGTATTGCCCAAATAGAAAGCCTTTTTCAGAGGCTGTTGGAGCAAAGTTCACTCAGGAAGGAGTGTACTGTAATCCAAGCTGCAGGAGCAGCTTAACAGCACTGATCATATTGAATGGCGGTGCAGGCTCAAAGGGCCGAATGGCCTACTCCTGCACCTATTTTCTATGTATCTATGTAGCACCTGGTTCAGGGCTGATGGAATGCACCCTCAGGAATGAGGAGCGTGCTACGGGTCATGAGATTTCAGACCCCGACTCTGACGGTGAGGCTGTACAAGGCGATGAACGGCAGCTGCCAGATGTTCCACCCCTGGCAGTAGGATTCGCTGCCCCGTCAGGGTCAGGAGAGCCATTAGGAGAAGAACTGGCCTCCTTAATAAATTACTTGGTTTACCATTAGCTGGAACAGCAGGAGATGGATGAGACGGCAAGAAGGCACGAGACCCCAAGTAACTGTGGGTTGCTAAAAGCAGCAGCAGTGAACCAAATTATTTGGAATCAGTTGCAGAGAATATTAAAGCTGCTGGGTTCTGGAAAAACTGCTTTTAACAGAATAGCAGGTAACAACCAAAAGATGACGAAGTTGCATCAGCAAGCACTGGGGTTGCTATGCAGCACCCACTTCGAGATCAATCATCTGAGGAAAGTGCTATATGGCCTACTATGAATCCGAAATTCGCAGCACTCTGCAAACCAAGTAATATACAATTACCCAACTTACTCTTTGGAGAGGATCTCGGGAGACGTATTAAAGAGTTGGAAGATGAAGCGAAAACAGGATTGATAAATACATCAATGGTTGCAAAGTCTGTAAAGAGGAAGTATCCTTTCAGACGTCATACGGATCCTAGACCAGGACCAAGTCGCTCATCAACGCAGGGACGTAGCTGGCGGCCTGCAGCGGGAGTAAGGACCAGTGGTGGTGCTTCCGGGAGAATCCAGGGATCTCAGAATACTCAAATGACTCAAGAGGTAGGTGGACCTGGTTCTCAGGGGAACATACTAACTGGATTAAGTCCAAAAGTTGGAGGCAGATTACGTCTCTTCTATAAACATTGGAAGAAGATTACTTCAGATGTGGTAATTCTGAATAATATACAAGGATTTCGAATTGAATTCAATCCAAATTATGATTTGCCTGTCCAGCATGTTCCTAGCAGAACTCTCCACTTTGCGAAGTAATGGAGGTTCAAGTTGCGCTTCAAAACCCTATATATAAAAGGTGTTATTAAAGAATCAGTCTACAAAATTCACCAATTTGGGTCAAATATATTCCCTCGATCAAAAAAGGATGGAGGATGTAGGATTATTATAGACTTGACAAGTCTGAATCCTTTTGTTCAGTGTCTGTTCACTTGCAAGATATGAAGTATTTTAAATTTACATTGATGAACCAATTAGGGCAGTTCAAAGCTCTGCCTAAAGGGTTAACGTTCCCTCCCAGAATATTCATAAAAATCAATTCTGGGGTTGCTGAGAGCCAGGGGCATGTACTAATGGCATACCTGGATGATGTCCTGATTATAGGAAGGACAAAACAGTCAACAGAAGCATCTGTTGCAGTAATAAAATCAAACTTTTGAAAGTTTGGGGGTTTCTAAATTCATCCAAAGAAATCAAGGTTAAAAACATGTACCTCGATTAATTATTTGGGGTTCACAATTGATTTAGCCCAAATGCAAATTACTTTGCCCAGTGAAAAAAGGGTGGAGTTGATTAAAGATTGCAGTAATCTGTTAAACGAGCAAAAACCTCTAATCAGACAGGTGGCTCGAGTACTGGGAAAATTAGTAGATTCCCAGCAGTCCAGTATGGACCATTACATTATCAACAGCTGCAGAGGATTAAAGAACAGGCACTGAGAGTAAATGCTGGTCATTTTGATAGAACCATGCAAGTAACAACAAATGCTGTTTCTAAGCTGCAGTGGTGGATTCTACATGTCTCAAGCAGTTCAGGCAAAGTGCTGATTGAACAACCTTACATGATATTACAAACTGATGCCAGTGCACTAGGATGAGGTGCAACTGACTTAACATGGAGTTGCGGAGGCAGATGGAATCAGGAAAAGTTAGTGTTACTGCAGACATGGGGAATTCCCTATTTGGAGCTTTTAGGGGGTTTCTATGGACTCCAAGCTTATGGTTCTAACACAACTAAAAGGAAGGTTCAAGTTCAAATTAATAAACACAACAGTAGTTGCCTATATTAATGATATGGGTGGAATTAAGTTGGTGTCATGTGACAAAATGGTTAAATCAACTTGGGTCTTGGTGTATTGAAAAGAACATTTGGATTTCAGCTATCTATCTACCAGGTAGAATGAACACGATAGCAGACACCAGGTCACGAAAAGTTCCATGATAATAAAGAATGTATGTTGAATCAAGAGGTATTCAATGATATAGTAATCAGAAGGTACACAAAAATGCTGGAGAAACTCAGCGGGTGCAGCAGCATCTATGGAGCGAAGGAAATAGGTAACGTTTCGGGCCGAAACCCTTCTTCAGACGTTTCAGATAGATAGGTAACGTTTCGGCCCGAAACGTTACCTATTTCCTTCGCTCCATAGATGCTGCTGCACCCGCTGAGTTTCTCCAGCATTTTTGTGTACCTTCGATTTTCCAGCATCTGCAGTTCCTTCTTTAACAACATATAGTAATCGGATTTGGAATGACCGACATCGACTTGAATCATCAGCTATCGAGATATGTCTCATGGAAACCAGATCCAGGAGCAGTGGCAATTGATGCTTTCTCGCTACATTGGGGTGGTATGTTGTCATATATATTTCCACCTTTCTGCCTCATAAGCCAATGTTTGCTTAAAATCAGGCAAGATGCTGCTTCAAGGGTATTGGTAGTACCAGATTGGCCTATACAGCCATGGTATCTGTTGATATTAGAATTAACTACACAAATGTTGATGAAAGTCCCAAAAAGGAGTAATTTATTGCTGCACCCTGTAACAGGGTAACAACATCCATTATATCATCGTTTGGATTTGTTGATTTGCAGGTTTTAAGAATGCCTTTTCTGGGACGAGGACTGTCTGAGCATACTGTGGACATGCTTACAGCAGCCGGGAGGAAGAGCACTAAAAAACAGTACCTTTCTTATATTAAGAAATGGGAAGAGTTCTGTGTACAAAAGAATGTGCAATAAATTACTGCAGATATTTCAAATGTTTAGAGTTTCTGTCAAAACGTTATTATGATGAAGGTCTGAGTTGTAGTGCAATTAATTCAGCCAGAAGTGCATTGTCCTCATATTTGGTTCTGGATTCAGAAAGAAACTCAATTGGGTCACACCCAATTGTTTCCAGACTAATGAAAGGAATCTTTAATTCCAAACCACCGAAACCTAGGTACGTGATAATCTGGGATGTAAGTGTGGTACTGAAACTACTTCGTGAATGGTCATCAAGTGTGTCTTTACCTTTGGTCAAGCTCAGTATGAAGGTATTCATGCTTATGGCATGAGTGACAGCACAACGAGTGCAAACACTTGGAAAATTACAAATAGACAGTATGGAAGTAACTGAAGACAAGGTTACATTCTATATCTATGACCTACTAAAGTAAATTAGGCCAGGTGTGACAGGATTTAAAATTATGCTAGCAGCATATCCAAATGATCCATGTCTCTGTATTAAGACATATTTATTACAATACATTGAGGTCACAAAGAATTTGAGAATACGGAAACTGGGTTGTTGATCACACACAAGAAACCACACAAGAGAGTTTCAATACAGACTATTTCCAGATGGATAAAAGAAGTCTTAACAGCTGCTGGTATTAACACTTATGTTTTTACATCTCACTTGACTAGGGCAGCAGAAACGTCGGCGGCCAGGGCAAAAGACGTCCCCATCGATCATATCCTCGCAGCCGCCGGGTGGTCCAATGAGTTGATGTTTCAATATTTTTACCATCGGCCTATTGTTAATGCGGGGTTGTTTGCAGAAACTATTTTAAGTTCTGTGTAAATTCCTCTGGTTTAAAGGGGATCTGATTCATTTCATTATTGAAATGAATTACTGCATTTGTGGTACAAATGTTATTATGAATGCATGATTGATTATTCTCGTTCCGAGTCAATCTATGCAGTGAGAAGCCGGGATTGATCCACGGCATGAAATCACAAAGCTTTAAAATTTTCACGTAGTCACTCGCGTGACTCCGAAGTAAAATAGTAAGATTAAACGAGAACTTACCTAAGTTTGAAGTTTGATCTTTATTTTATGAGCAGTTACGTAGGTGATTACGTGCCCACCATGACCCTACCCTCTATCATAAAGGTCAGATGGAAGTTCTTGTATTACTCGTTTTATTATGAGACTATATTACTTCGGTTGTTGTTTTTTGTGATTTCACACCGCTGCTTTGAAGATTGACACGCAGGTGCACTGGCGGGGTTCTTCACACGTAATCACCTACGTAACTCCTCATAAAATAAAGATCAAACTTCAAACTTAGGTAAGTTCTCGTTTAATCTTACCATTATTCTAGACTTGACGTCAGAATCCTTTTGTTCAATTTAGACATTTTAAAATGGAGACATTTGTGACTGCCAAACAACTTATTTCAGAAGCATGTTATATGGCAACTATAGATCTAAAAGATGCATATTATTCAGTGTCTGGTCATTTGGAAGATAGGAAGTATCTTAAATTTACCTGGATGAACCAGTTATGGCAGTTTAAAGCTCTGCCTAATGGGTTAACTTCAGCTCCCAGAATATTCACCAAATTGTTGAAACCAATTTTGGGGTTGCTGAGAAGCCAGGGGCATGTACTAATGGCATACTTGGATGATGTCCTGATTATAGGAAGGACAAAAGAGTCAACAGAATCATCTGTTTTCAGTTGTGAAATCCACTTTTGAAAGTTTGGGGTTTCTAATTCATCCAAAGAAATCAAGGTTAATACCATGTACCTCAATTGATTATTTGGGGTTCACAATTGATTCAGTTCAAATGAAAATTACTTTGCCCAGAGAAAAAAGGGTGGAGTTGATTGAAGATTGCAGAAATCTGCTAAAAAAGCAAAAACCTTCAATCAGACAGGTGGCTAGAGTACTGGGAAAATTAGTAGCAGCATTCCCAGCAGTCCAATATGGGCCATTACATTATCAACAGCTGCAGAGAATTAAAGAACAGGCACTGGGGGTGCATGCTGGTCATTTTGATAGAACCATGCAACTAACAACAAATGCTGTTTCTGTTTGCAGTGGTGGATTCTACATGTCTCAAGCAGTTCCAGCAAAGTACTGATTGAACAACCTTCCATGATATTACAAACTGATGCCAGTGCACTAGGATGGGGTGCAACTGACTTAGCATCCAGCTGCGGAGGCAGATGGAATCAGGAAGAGTCATTGTTACTGCAGGCATGGGGAATTAACTATTTGGAGCTTTTAGGATGTTTCTATGGACTCCAAGCTTACTGTTCTAACACAACTAATCTGCATGTTCAAGTTCAAATTGATAACACAACAGCAGTTGCCTATATTAATCATATGGGTGGAATCAAGTCGGTGTCATGTGACATAATGGCTAATCAAATTTGGTCTTGGAGTATCGAATATTTGGATTTCAGCTATTCCGCTACCAGGTATATGATCATTTGGATTTGTTGATTTGCAGGTTTTAAGAAGGCCTTTTCTGGGGCGAGGACTGTCTGAGCTTATGGCAACCTGGAGGAAGAGCACTCAAAAACAGTACCTTTCTTATATTAAGAAATGGGAAGAGTTCTGTGTACAAAAGAATGTTGAATATAGTACGGCAGATATTTCAAATATTTTAGAATTTCTGTCAACACTTTATTATGATGAAGGCTTGAGTTATAGTGCAATTAATTCAGCCAGAAGTGCATTGTCCTCATATTTGGTTGTGGATTCAGAAAGAAATTCAATTGGGTCTCACCCACTTGTCTCCAGACTAATGAAAGGAATTTTTAATTCCAGACCTCCTAAGACAATCTGGGATGTGAATGTGGTTCTGAAGTTACTTTGTGAATGGTCACCAAGTGTGTCTTTACCTTTGGCCAAACTCAGTATGAAAGTGGTCATGCTTATGGCATTAGTGACAGCACAACGAGTGCAGACATTTCAAAAATTACAAATAGACAGGATGGAAGTAACTGAAGATAATGTTACATTCTATATTTATGACCTACTAAAGCAAAGTAGGCCAGGTGTGACAGGATTTAAAATTGTGCTAGCAGCATATCCAAATGATCCTTGTATATGTATTAAGGCATATTTGTTACAATACATTGAGGTCACAAAGGTTTTGAGAAATATGGAAACTGGGTTGTTTATCACACACAAGAAATCACACAAAAGATTCTCAGTACAGACTATTTCAAGTGGTTAAAAGAAGTCTTAACAGCTGCTGGTATTAACACTGATGTTTTTACGTCTCACTCGCCAAGGGCAGCAGCAACGTCGGCGGCCAGGGCGAAAGACGTCCCCATTGACCATATTCTCGCAGCCGCCGGGTGGTCCAATGGGTTGATGTTTCAACAGTTTTACCATCGGCCTATTGTCAATGCGGGATTGTTTGCAGGAACTATTTTAAGTTATGTGTAAATTCCTCTGGTTTAAAGGGGATCTGATTAATTTTCATTATTAAAATAAATGAATTACTGCATTTGTGGTACAAATGTTATTATTAATGCATTGATTATTTCTTGTTCCGAGTCAATCAATGCAGTGAGAAGCCGGGATTTGTCTGCGGCATGAAATCACAAAGCTTTGAAATCTTCACGTAGTCACTCACGTGACTCTGAAGTAAAATAGTAAGATTAAACGAGAACTTACCAGTTTGAAGTTTGATCTTTATTTTATGAGGAGTTACGTTGGTGATTACGTGCCCACCACGGCCCAACCCTCTATTAGACCCTCTTTAAACTAGAATGGTTGGGGGGAGGGACTCAAATAGAGAATGCTATTAGACAGTGTGTGAGGCAGGAGGCAGAGAAGGAAAGCACTCAGACCCAACATGTAGGGGGGAAAGAAGAAAACAATAATAAACAGAGAATAAGAGGTGGAGGGGTTCTTAAATGGGTGAGCAGAGAAACAGAGGGGTGCAAAATGCGGGCGGAAGCAATAGGTAGCAAGGTGAAAAGTAAAAGTGGCAGGCAGACAAATCCAGGGCAAATATCAAAAAGAGCCACTTTCCAACATAATTGTATAAGGGGTAAGAGCGTTGTAAAAACAAGCCTGAAGGCTTTGTGTCTCAATGCAAGGAGCATTCGTAATAAGGTCGATGAGTTGAACGTGCAGATAGCAATTAATGATTATGATATAGTTGGGATCACGGAGACATGGCTCCAGGGTGACCAAGGCTGGGAGCTGAACATCCAGGGATATTCAATATTCAGGAGGGATAGAGAGAAAGGAAAAGGAGGTGGGGTAGCGTTGCTGGTTAGAGAGGAGATTAACGCAGTGGAAAGGAAGGACATTAGCTTGGAGGATGTGGAATCGGTATGGGTAGAGCTACGAAATACTAAGGGGCAGAAAACGCTGGTGGGTGTTGTGTACAGGCCACCTAGCAGTAGTAGTGAAGTTGGGGATGGCATCAAACAGGAAATTAGAAATGCGTGCAACAAAGGCAAAACAGTTATAATGGGTGACTTCAATCTACATATAGATTGGGTGAATCAAATTGGCAGGGGTGCTGAGGAAGAGGATTTCTTGGAATGTATGAGGGATAGTTATCTAAACCAACATGTAGAGGAACCAACGAGAGAGCAGGCTATTCTAGACTGGGTATTGAGTAATGAGGAAGGGTTAGTTAGCAGACTTGTTGTGCGTGCCCCCTTGGGCAAGAGTGACCATAATATGGTTGAGTTCTTCATTAGGATGGAGAGTGACATTGTTAATTCAGAAACAACGGTTCTGAACTTAAAGAAAGGTAACTTTGAGGATATGAGACGTGAATTGGCCAAGATTGACTGGCAATTAGTCCTAAAAGGGTTGACGGTGGATATGCAATGGAAGGCATTTAAAGACTGCATGGATGAACTACAAAAAATGTTCATCCCAGTTTGGCAAAAGAATAAATCAGGGAAGGTAGTGCATCCGTGGATAACAAGGGAAATCAGGGATAGTATCAAAGCAAAAGATGTTGCGTACAAATTAGCCAGAAAAAGCAGCATACCAGAGGACTGGGAGAAATTCAGAGACCAGCAGAGGAGGACAAAGGGCTTAATTAGGAAAGGGAAAATAGATTATGAAAGGAAACTGGCAGGGAACATAAAAACTGACTGCAAAAGTTTTTATAGATATGTGAAGAGAAAGAGATTAGTTAAAACAAATGTAGGTCCCTTGCAGTCAGAAACAGGTGAATTGATCATGGGGAACAAGGATATGGCGGACCAATTGAATAACTACTTTGGTTCCGTCTTCACTAAGGAAGACATAAATAATCTGCTGGAAATAGCAGGGGGCCACGGGTCAAAGGAGATGGAGGAACTGAGTGAAATCCAGGTTAGTCGGGAAGTGGTGTTGGGTAAATTGAATGGATTAAAGGCCGATAAATCACCAGGGCCAGATAGGCTGCATCCCAGAGTAGTTAAGGAAGTAGCTCCAGAAATAGTGGATGCATTAGTGATAATTTTTCAAAATTCTTTAGATTCTGGAGTAGTTCCTGAGGATTGGAGGGTAGCAAATGTAACCCCACTTTTTAAGAAGGGAGGGAGAGAGAAAACGGGGAATTACAGACCAGTTAGTCTAACATCGGTAGTGGGGAAACTGCTAGAGTCAGTTATTAAAGATGGGATAGCAGCACATTTGGAAAGTGGTGAAATCATTGGACAAAGTCAGCATGGATTTACGAAACGTAAATCGTGTCTGACGAATCTTATAGGATTTTTCGAGGATGTAACTAGTAGAGTGGATAGGGGAGAACCAGTGGATGTGTTGTATCTGGACTTTCAGAAGGCTTTCGACAAGGTACCACATAAGAGATTAGGATACAAGCTTAAATCACACGGTATTGGGGGTTCAGTATTGATGTGGATAGAGAACTGGCTGGCAAACAGGAAGCAAAGAGTAGGAGTAAATGGGTCCTTTTCACAATGGCAGGCAGTGACTAGTGGGGTACCGCAAGGCTCAGTGCTGGGACCCCAGCTATTTACAATTTATATTAATGATCTGGACGAGGGAATTGAAAGCAACATCTCCAAGTTTGCGGATGACACTAAGCTGGGGGGCAGTGTTAGCTGTGAGGAGGATGCTAGGAGACTGCAAGGTGACTTGGATAGGCTGGGGGAGTGGGCAAATGTTTGGCAGATGCAGTATAATGTGGATAAATGTGAGGTTATCCACTTTGGTGGCAAAAACGGGAAGGCAGACTATTATCTAAATGGTGGCCGATTAGGAAATGGGGAGGTGCAGCGAGACCTGGGTGTCATGGTACACCAGTCATTGAAAGTAGGCATGCAGGTGCAGCAGGCAGTGAAGAAAGCGAATGGTATGTTGGCCTTCATAGCAAGAGGATTTGAGTATAGGAGCAGGGAGGTTCTACTGCAGTTGTACAGGGTCTTGGTGAGACCACACCTGGAGTATTGCGTACAGTTTTGGTCTCCAAATCTGAGGAAGGACATTATAGCCATAGAGGGAGTGCAGAGAAGGTTCACCAGACTGATTCCTGGGATGTCAGGACTTTCATATGAAGAAAGACTGGATAGACTTGGCTTATACTCGCTAGAATTTAGGAGATTGAGAGGGGATCTTATAGAAACGTACAAAATTCTTATGGGGTTGGACAGGCTAGATGCAGGAAGATTGTTCCCGATGTTGGGGAAGTCCAGGACAAGGGGTCACAGCTTAAGGATAAGGGGGAAATCCTTTAAGACCGAGATGAGGAAAAACTTTTTCACACAGAGAGTGGTGAATCTCTGGAACTCTCTGCCACAGAGGGTAGTTGACGCCAGTTCATTGGCTATATTTAAGAGGGAGTTAGATGTGGCCCTTGTGGCTAAAGGGATCAGGGGGTATGGAGAGAAGGCAGGTACGGGATACTGAGTTGGATGATCAGCCATGATCATATTGAATGGCGGTGCAGGCTCGAAGGGCCGAATGGCCTACTCCTGCACCTATTTTCTATGTATCTATGTATCTATAAAGGTCAGATGGAAGTTCTTGAATTACTCGTTTTATTATGAGACTATATTACTTCGGTTGTTGTTTTTTGTGATTTCACATCGCTGCTTTGAAGATTGACGCGCAGGCGCACTGGCGGGGTTCTTCACGTAATCCTCATAAAATAAAGATCAAACTTCAAACTGGTAAGTTCTCGTTTAATCTTACTATTCCATGCACTTGGCTTGTTTTCAGACCTCAATCACAAACAGGCACTTTGTTTGAGTACCAATTAACAAGATACAATTAAGAAATACTTTTCCAAGTAAGAAGATACAGTTTTGGCTTCTTGAAGTTTGGTGCTTGATTATTTGACATGCCTGCCTCTCTTGTTAAAGCATGAAACATCAATAGAAGTCATTTCAAAGTGGTGGTAATTTTTCCAAACTCCTGTGCAGCCCCTCAACCTGTTTCGATTATGGTGTTTGCTCTCGAGGTATGACATTTCTGCAGGGGATTTGCAAAGACAAAACATAGAAACATAGAAACATAGTAAATAGGTGCTGGAGTAGATCATTCTACCCTTTTTAGCCAGTACCATCATTCAATATGATCATGGCTGATCATCCAAAATCAGTACCCCATTCCTGCTTTCACCCCATATCCCTTGATTCCATTAGCCTAAAGAGCTAAATCTAACTCTCCCTTGAATACATCTAGTGATTGTCCTCCACTGCCTTCTGCGGCAGAGAATTCCACAGATTCACAACTCTCTGGGTGAAAAAGATTTTCCTCATCTCAGTCCTAAACGGCCAACCCCTTATTCTTAAACTGTGAACCCTGGTTCTGGACTCCCCCAACATCGAGAACATTGTTCGTGCATCTAGCCTGTCCAATCCCTTAAGAATTTAATATGTTTCTGTAAGATTACCTCTCATCCTTCTAAATTCCAGTGAATATAAGCCCAGTCGATCCGTTCTTTCAGTCCTGCCATCCTGGGAATTAACCTGGTGAACCTATGCTGAACTTCCTCAATAGCAAGAATGTCCTTTCTCAAATTTGGAGACCAAAACTGCACACAATACTCCAGGTGTGGTCTCACCAGCGCCCTGTACAACTGCAGTACAGAACACCTTGCTCCTAAACTCAAATCCTCTCGTTATGAAGGCCAACATGCCATTAGCTTTCTTCACTGCCTGCTGTACCTGCATGCTTACTTTCAGTGACTGATGTACAAGGACACCCAGGATTTGTTACTTTGCCTAATCTGACACCATTCAGATCATAAATCTGACTTCCTGTTCTTGCCACCAAAGTGGATAACCTCACATTTATCCACATTATACTGCATCTGCCATGCATCTGCCCACTCACCCAACATATCCTAGTCACCCTACAGCCTCATAGCATCCTCTTCGCAGCTCACACTGCCATCCAGCTTTGTGTAATCTGCAAACTTGGAGATGTTATATTTAATTCCCTCGTATAAATTGTTAATATATATTGTAAAGAAGTGGGATCTCAGCACTGAGCCTTGCGGTACCCCACTAGTCACTGCCTGCCATTCTGAAAATGACCCATTAATTCCTACTCTTTGCTTCCTGTCTGCCAACCAGTTCTCTATCCATGTCAATACCCTACTCCCAATACCACGTGCTCTAATTTTGCACACTAATCTCTTGTGTGCGACCTTGTCAAAGGCTTTTTGAAACTCCAGGTACAACACATCCACTGGCTCTCCCTAAAGGGCCTGTCCCACTTTCACGACCATTTTTACACGTGGACATTTTTCATCATGCTAGAAAAATGCCCCGACCTACTTGATGCCACGAGTACCTACGACTAGCATCGCGACCTACCTACGACCTCCTACGACCTCCTACGACCTTGTGACGACCATACTGCGAGTATGAGTCAAGGATATACTCGGCAGAGGTCGTGAATTAGGTCCTGAAAGTGGGACAGGCCCTTTATGCTTTTCTACGAATTACATGCTCCAAAAATTCCAGAAGATTAGTTAAGCATGATTTCCCTTTCATAAAGCTTGAAAGGATTCAGAAAAGATTCACGAGGATGTTGCCAGGACTAGAGGGTGTGAGCTATAGGGAGAGGTTGAGTAGGCTGGGTCTCTATTCCATGGTGTGCAGGTGGATGAGGGGTGATCTTATAGTGGTGTACAAAATCATGAGAGGAATAGATCGGGTAGATGCACAGAGTCTCTTGCTCAGAGTAGGGGAATCGAGAACCAGAAGACATAGAAGGGGAAAAGTTTTAATAGGAATCCGAGTGGTAACTTTTTCACACAAGGGGTGGTGGGTGTATTGATAATCTGCCAGAAAAGGCAGTTGAGGCTGGACCACCCCATTGTTTAAGAAACAGTTAGACAGGTACATGGATAGGACAGGTTTAGTTTAGTTTAGAGATACAGCATGGAAGCAGGCCCTTTGTCCCACTGGCTCCACGCCGACCAGCGATCCCCGCACAATAACACTATCCTACACTCACTCGGGACAATTTTTACATTTATCAAGCCAATTAATCGACAAACCTGTACGTCTTTGGAATGTGGGAGGAAACCGAAGATCAGAGAAAACCCACACGGTCACCGGGAGAATGTACAAACATCTTAGAGCAGCTTGTAATGGAGCCGACCAGAGAAAAGGCAATTCTGGATTTAGTGTTGTCCAATGAACCAGATATGTTAAGAGAACTCGAGGTAAAGGAACCGCTTGGAGGTAGTGATCATAATATGATTATTTTTAATCTGCAATTTGAAAAGGAGAACGTTAAATCAGAAGTGGCAGTGATGCAGTTGAACAAAGGGGACTATGAAGGCATGAGAGGGGAGCTGGCCAATGTAGACTGGAAAGGGATCCTAGCAGGAATGACGGTGGAACAACAATGGCAGGAATTACTGGGCATAATCCGGGGGACGCAGGATCATTTCATTCCAAAAAGGAAGAAAGTTTCTCAGTGGAGTTGGAGGCAACCGTGGCTGACAAGAGAAGTTAGGGATAGAATAAAACTAAAAGAAAAGATGTATAACACAGCAAAGAGTAGCCGAAAGCCAGAGGATTGGGAAACTTTCATAGGACAACAGAAGGAAACAAAACGGGCAATACGGGCTGAAAAGATGAAGTATGAGGGGATGCTGGCCAGGAATATAAAGAAGGACAGTAAAAGCTTCTTTAGATATGTTAAGGGAAAAAGAGTAGCAAAGTCAAATGTGGGTCCCTTGAAGGCAGACACAGGTGAAATTATTATGGGCAACAAGGAAATGGCAGAAGAGTTGAATAGGTACTTCGGCTCTGTCTTCATTAAGGAAGACACAAACAATCTCCCAGATGTACTGGAGGACAGAGGATCTAAGGCGGTAGAGGAACAGAAAGACATTTTCATTAGGCGAGAAATAGTATTGGGTAGGCTAATGGGACTGAAGGATGATAAATCCCCTGGGCCTGATGGCCTGCATCCCAGGGTCCTCAGGGAGGTGGCTCTAGAAATAGTGGACGCATTGGTGATCATTTTCCAATGTTCAATAGATTCAGGATCAGTTCCTGTGGATTGGAGGATAGCTAAAGTTATCCCACTTTTCAAGAAAGGAGCGAGAGAGAAAACGGGGAATTACAGACCAGTTAGCCTGACTTCGGTGGTGGGAAAGATGCTAGAGTCAATTATTAAAGAGGTAATAATGGGGCATTTGGATAGCGGTAAAAGGATTAGTCCAAGTCAACATGAATTTATGAAAGGGAAATCGTGCATGACTAATCTTCTGGAATTTTTTGAGGATGTGACAAGTAAAATGGAAGAAGGGGTGCCAGTGGATGTAATGTATCTAGACTTTCAGAAAGCCTTTGATAAGGTCCCGCACAGGAGACTGGTGACTAAAATTAGAGCACATGGTATTGGAGGTAGGGTGTTGACATGGATAGAAAATTGGTTGGCAGACAGGAAGCAAAGAGTAGGAGTGAACGGGTCCTTTTCAGAATGGCAGGCAGTGGTGAGTGGAGTGCCGCAAGGCTCGGTGTTGGGGCCGCAACTGTTTACCATATATATTAATGATTTGGAAGAGGGAATTAGGAGCAACACTAGCAAGTTTGCGGATGACACAAAACTGGGTGGCAGTGTGAACTGTGAAGAGGATGTTAGGAGGTTGCAGGTGATCTGGACAGGTTGAGTGAGCGTGGCAGATGCAGTATAATATAGATAAATGTGAGGTTATCCACTTTGGCGGCAAAAACAAGGGGGCAGATTATTATCTCAATGGGGTTAGGTTAGGTAAGGGGGAGGTACAGTGAGACCTGGGTGTCCTTGTACACCGGTCACTGAAGGTTGGCGTGCAGGTACAGCAGGCAGTGAAGAAAGCTAATGGAATGTTGGCCTTCATAACAAGAGGATATCTGTATAGGAGTAAAGAGGTTCTTCTGCAGTTATATAGGGCTCTGGTGAGACCACATCTGAAGTATTGTGTACAGTTTTGGTCTCCTAATTTGATTGCGGCAGTGCAGCGTAGGTTCACGAGATTGATCCCTGGGATGGCGGGACTGTCATATGAGGAAAGAATGAAAAGACTAGGCTTGTATTCACTGGAGTTTAGAAGGATGAGGGGGAATCTTATAGAAACATATCAAATTATAAAAGGACTGGACAAGCTAGATGCAGGAAAAATGTTCCCAATGTTGGGCGAGTCCAAAACCAGGGGCCACAGTCTTAGAATAAAGGGGAGGTCATTTAAGACTGAGGTGTGAAAAAACTTTTTCATCCAGAGAGTTGTGAATTTATGGAATTCCCTGCCACAGAGGGCAGTGGAGGCCAAATCACTGGATGGATTGAAGAGAGAGTTAGATAGAGCTCTAGGGGCTAGTGGTGTCAAGGGATATGCGGAGAAGGTAGGCACGGGTTATTGATAGAGGACGATCAGCCATGATCACAATGAATGGCGGTGCTGGCTCGAAGGGCCGAATGGCATCCTCCTGCTTCCTATTTTCTATATTTCTATCGTACAGACAGTACCCGTAATTGGGATCAAACCCGGGTCTCCAGCGCTTCATTCGCTGTAAGGCAGCAACTCTTCCGCTGCACTTCTCTGACTGCCCACCCACAATCCCTGGCTTAGGAAGCCAGTGCCTTTTCCATTAGGTTTGGAGGGATATGGACCAAACACAGGCAAGTGGGACTAATGTAGCTGGGACATTGTTGGGCGGTGCGGGCACATTGGGCCGAAGGGCCTGTTTCCACACTGTATCACTCTATGACTCAAAATCCATGCTGACTTTGACTGAGCCTGTCACTGCTATCCAAATGCGTTGCTATCTTTAATATTCAACTCAAGCATCTTCCCCACTACCGATGTCAGGCTAACTGGTCTATAATTTCCTGTTTTCTCTCTCCCTCCTTTCTTAAAAAGTGGGGTTACATTGGCTACCCTCCAGTCTATAGGAACTGATCCAGAGTCTATAGAACATTGTAAAATGTTCACCAATGCATCCACGATTTCTTGGGACACCTCGTTGAGTACTCTGGGATGTGGACCATCAGACCCTGGGGATTTATCTGCCTTCTGCCCCAACAGTTTTACCAAACACAATTTCCTTACTAATGTGGATTTCCTTCTGTTCTTCCCTCCCACTAGATTTTCGGTCCCCTAGTATTTCTGGGAGATTGTTTGTGTCTTCCTTATTGAAGACAGAACCAAAGTACTTGTTAAACTGGTCTGCCATTTCCTTGTTTCACATAATAAATTCACCTGTTTCTGACTGTAAGGGACCTAAATTTGTCTTCACTAATCTGTTCCTCTTCATACATCTATAGACATTTTTACAGTCAGTTTTTATATTCCTCGCAAGCTTTCTTTCATGCTCTATTTTCCCCCTCTTAATTAATCCCTTTGACCCCTGTTGAGTTTTAAATGTTTCCCAGTCCTCCGGTTTGCTGCTTCCTCTGGCCAATTGATATGCCTCTGCCTTGGATTTAACATGATCCCTAATACCCGTGTTAGCCACTGTTTTTTTTTCGCCAGACAGGGATCAACAATTCAACCATGCGATCATAAATTTTTTGTCATTGCACATCCATCGTCAACCCTTTAAGTATCATTTGCCAGTCTATCCTAGCGAATTCCCATCTCATATCATCAAAGTCTCCTTTCTTTAAGTTCAGGACCCTAGTCTCTTAATTAACCGTGTCACTCTCCATCCTAATGCAGAATTCTACGATTTCATGATCTGTTGCCCAAGGGGCTTTGCAGAACAAGATTGCTAACTAATCCTTCCTCATTACACAATACCCAGTCTAGGATGGCCTGCTCTCTGGTTGGTTCCTCTACATATTGGCTTGGAAAATCATCCTGTATACACTCCTCAGCATTGTTACCAATTTGGATAACCTAATGTATATGTAGATTAAAGTTACCCATGATAACTGCTGCACCTTTGCTCCATACATCCCTAATTTCCTGTTTTATGCTATCCACAACCTCACTACTTCTGTTTGGTGGTCTGTGCACAACTCCAACAAGCGTTTTCTGCCCTTGGCTATATCGCAGTTCTACCCATACAGATTCTATGGCATCTAAGCTAATGTCTCTCCTTACCATTGCATTAATTTCCTCTTTAACCAGCAATGCACCCCACCTCCTCTTCCTTTCTGTCTATCCTTCCTGAATATTGAATACCCCTTCATGTTGAGCTCCCAGCCTTGGTCACCCTGGAGCCATGTCTCTATAACTATATCACATCCATTAACAACTATCTGCACATTCAATTCATCCACCTTAAAATCTTCCCTTATTGAGGGGCAGAGGAGCGATTAAGAACCTATGTATTGTACTTGCAGATGGAAAGATAATACTTTATTGAATGCACGAGCATTAGTAAGTAGTTGTTCCATTCTGTTACTTCACTGCTGCATTTTGCTCTCCTATGAAATTATAAAAACATTCCACAAATTTGTTTTAATTTATGGCCTTATTTTTGAACACAAGTTACTAATGCTATTTATTCACTTGCTTGTTCATGACAAAAATCGTAAAGATTATTACACACTGTAAATTAACAGTGATGATTGCTTTGCTGTGTGAATGGCCATCAGCCATTTGAATGCTGAGGTAAATGCATAACCAATGAACAAAAATCATTATACTCCTGCCAGAGATTCAATGACTATGGAATTGCAAGCAATGTTTTGGTCCATAGCCCGAAGCATTCACAAATGTTATCGATGCAGTTGAATAGTTTTTGATATCTTGCAAGTATATCTTTTAGATACAGGGATCAAATACCATTACATGTTATATCTATAAGAAGATCAAAATTGACATTGTTTGAATTTTTTCTGTATGTGGTGTATGTAGATACACATAAATTAAATTTTTTTTCCAATGTTTTGCAATATAGTATTTATATGTGGTAGTAACCTAATCACCAAATTTAATTTGTACAGCATGATCAATATAGCAGAACACCTCACGGCTTCTTTGAGGCTGCCATCACTAAAATACAGTAGATAGGGTGGTGGATCTGTGGAATTCTTTGCCACAGAAGACTGTGGAGGCCAAGAGTGGATATATTTAAAGCAGAGATAGATAGATTCTGGATTATTATGCGGAGAAGGCAGGAGAATGGGGTTAGTAGGGAGAGATAGATCAGCCATGATTGAATGGCAGAGGAGATGGCCTAATTCTGCTCCTATCACTTATGATCATGATATTGACACTGAGACTTCTAGATATTACTGCAGCTAACTAAAAGCTGAGTTGAAGAGAAAAGTTTTCAGATGTATCTTAAAGGTGAAAATAAAGGTGGGGAGATTGAGAAAGGGAATTTTTAGGGCAATGATAACATTGGAACAATTAAAATCAGGGATGATCTGAAACCAAAATTCTAGGTCGGTTGATATTTCAGATAGTCACAGGACAGGGAAAATGTACATTGTCAGATCAAAATGGAATGGTTGGATTTTGTACTGAAGAAACTTCATGCAAACCTCGAGAGTGTGATTCTTTGATTTCCCTCCCAATGCAATTTCCTTTATTTAATAGTCATAGATTCCTACAGTGTGGAAACAGGCACTTCAGCCCTACACTGACCAACATATCCCATCTATACTAGTACCACTAGCCTGCGTTTGGCCCATATCCCTCTAAACCTGTCCAATACATGTACCTGACTAATTCCTTCTTAAACATTGTGATAATCCTTCCTCAACTATCTTCTCTGGCAGCTTGTTCCATACGCCCACCACCCTTTGTGTGAAAAAGTAACCTCAGATTCCTCTTAAATCATTCCGCCTTCATCTTGTACCTGCACTCCTCGATTCCTCTGGTCTGCCTCGCCAACAGTCTGTCTGTCCCTTCTTTCTTTGTGTTTTAATAGTATGTGTTAAATGTATGTTTTTAGTGTTCTTTAGCTTGTTTTATGTGGGGGGTGGGGGGGGGGTGGTTGGGGGAAACCTTTCTAATCTCTTACCTCGACGGAGATGCGATTTTTTTCCATATCGTATCTCCGTCCGGCCTCCGTCTACATGTGGGAGCTTCGATCGCCCCGACACGGGAGCTTTGATCGCCCCGACATGGGAGCTTCGACCGCCGGCTGCGGGAGCTTCCCTCGTCTGTGGGAAAATAAAGAGGAAGACGTTTGGGCTTTATTGCCTTCCATCACAGTGAGGAATGTGGGGAGTCCGCTGGGGTGGATGTTTATGTTAACTTTTATGTAGTTGAATGTCTTGTTGCTTTTTGTACCTTAATTGGTACATGTGACAATAAAAGACCTTTGAATCCTTTGAAACCTTTGAAACCTCTACAACACTTCCCAGAGCCCTATCATTCACTGTGTATGTCCTGCCCATGTTAGACTTTCCAAAATACAACACCTCACATATCTCTGTATTTTACTTCGGAGATACGTGAGTGACTACGTGAAGAAGACCCCATCCAACCGCATGCGCGTCATTACGTCAGACGCATGGCGCAGCGACCGGTTGGAGTAGCAGCACTCCTCCAGCGGGTACGTTTAAAACCTCGAGGTAAGTGCTCAACTTAGTTGGAGGTTGCTTTCTGGTTTTTCAGGGCGAGTTCAACATGCAGAATGCTTCTAAGGTGAAGGCGAGGTGACCCGCTGCTAAAAGCTTGGAAGTCCATGGGAGTGCGGGTAGCGGGTGCCCGCCTAGTTCACCTGTACCGTCGTTAGCAGGGGGGCTAGCGACTGCAGACACGTTGCCTGTGAGCACCGTCGCCGCTACTTCTAAGTCTGGTAGGCCCATTGACTCCGAGTCGGGCCAGGAGGATTCACCTCAGCAAAGGGAGACCGTTCTTACACGGTTATCTCAAATCGAGCTCCTGATGGAGAGGATGCTCGGAAAGGATACACTCCGGGAGGAGGAGTGGTGTCCACGCCGGGCTGTTGGAGAGCCTGTGCCAGCAGCGCCTGGAATAGGGCTGCTCAGTCGCTCCCTCATGGAGGAGGAGAATTTGATGGGTCAGGGTTACACTGACGCTGAATCAGTGGGTGTGCAGAGCCCAAGGGGTGAAGGGCATGAGATTGGAATACCAAATTTGGCAGCAAAATTTGCTATCCCCAGTGAAGCAGGGGAGCCTTTGGGTGAGGAGTTGGCCACAACAATTAACTATTTACTCTCCCATCAGCTCCAAGAGCTGACAATTGATGAATCGCAAAGAGGTATGAAACCCCGGTGAATTGTGGCTTACTGAAAGTACCGGTGGTTAACCATGTGATATGGAGCCAAATGGGAGATGGTGTTCGGGCACAAGAATTAAAACTCCAGCGGGTGCTGAAGTTGCTTGCTGCAGGCATTACTGCGTTCGCCAGAACGGTGGACGAGGGGCACCTGTCTGAAGCACAACAGGATGCTTTAGGTCTTCTGTGCAGTGCACATTTTGAAGTGAACTGTTTGAGATAAAGTGCCATACGCCCTACTATTCACCCTAAATTTGCAGCGCTGTGCAAGCCCAGCAATGTTCAACTGCCAAATCTGCTGTTTGGGGAGGACCTCGCAAAGCGAGTAAAAGAGCTCGATGATGAGGCAAAGACAGTGGGGTTAATCAAAGCGCCGATGGGCAGCAAAATGGTTCGGAGGCAGTTCCCCAACCGACGGGGTGCAATGATCGGGGCTGGTGAAGGAACGAGCCGTTCATTCCCGAATATGCGCAGCTGGCGCCCTGCTACAGGCACACGGGCAAACATGAATTTTCCCATGAGGAACCGGGGGCAACAAGTTCCACCGATAACCATGCAGGTAGGTGGTTTTGCTTCTGATAGAAACATTTTAAGTGGGAAATATTTACAAGTTGGGGGTAGGTTACACTTGTTTCTAAAAGAATGGCATGAGATAACATCAGATCCATTTGTGCTGTGCAGTATAGAAGGGTTTCGAATTGAATTCTATCCTAATTTGTGTCCACCCACTCAGCATGTTCCAAGCCGGACACTCATTTTCTCACACGAAGAGAATATCAATTCAATTCAATTCAATTATTATTTATTTGTCATTTGGACAAATTTGTCATTTGGACCCCTTGAGGTCCAAACAAAATATCGTTTCTGCAGCCATACATTACAAAACGAAGAAGACCCGAGACACAACACAATTTACACATACATCCATCACAGCGCTGTGATGGAAGGCAAAAAAACGTATCTCTCCACTGCACTCCCCCCCCCCCCCCCCCGATGTCAGAGTCAAAGTCAAAGCCCCCGGCGGGCGATGGTGATTATCCCGCGGCCATTAAAGCCACGCTGGTTAATGCAAGGTCGCGCACCGGGTCTTGGTGTTAGAGCCTCGGCGTGTGCTCGCAAACTCCCGCGGCCATTCCAAGCCGCGCGGGGCGGTGATGTAAAGCCCCGCTCCAGGTGCTCTTCAACCCCGCAACTCGGGCGGGAGAAGTCGCCGGTGCGGAAGCCCCGAAAAGCGGTCTCCCCCCAGGGCCTGCGGGCTTCCAGTGTTGCCGTCCGCCAGACCCGCGGTTGTAGCCTCCGAATCTCCGGGGGTCAGGTAGCAGCAGCGATTGTTTCCACCACAGCTCCACCCGCTCCGGACTCGGCCAGCCCCGTGACGGTGAGTAGTCCGCAGCTCCGCAACTGGAGCCCCAGGTCGTTCCTGCTGGAGGCCACTCCACGTTGCCCAGCCCCAACGACAACGGAGACCCGACAAAGAAAAGGTCGGGTCTCCCGTGCAGGGGAAAGATTTTAAAGTCCCCCCCCCCCACCCCCCTGCACACATACCCCGACAAAAAAATAATACAAACTACATAAAAACGAGACAAAAATAATAAAAAGACAGACGGACTGCAGAGGCCGCTGCTGATGAGAGTCGCGCCGCCCACCGAATGGAGATACAACTTGAGGAATTATGCAATAAAGGGGTGATTGAGAAGTCGGTTCATCAACTCCACCAGTTCGTGTCAAATATATTTCCTAGGTCTAAAAAGGATGGAGGATGTAGCATCATCCTGGACCTGATGAGCCTTAATCCTTTTGTACAGTATAGACATTTCAAAATGGAAATTTTTCCAACTGCTAAACAGCTGATTTCCAAAGGGTGTTATATGGCAAGCATAGATCTTAAAGATGCATATTACTCAGTGTCTGTTCATTGCGATGATAGGAGATATTTGAAGTTTAGCTGGATGAGTCAATTATGGCAATTCAAAGCACTGCCTAAAGGATTAACCTCAGCTCCTAGATTGTTTACCAAATTGTTAAAACCAGTTGTGGGGCTACTTCAAGCTCAGGGTCATGTCGTAATGGCCTATTTGGACGATATCTTAATTGTAGGAAAGACTCGGGACACAGCTGAATCATCCGTTTCAGTTGTTAAACTCACTTTTGAGAAATTGGGGTTCATCATTCATCCAGGTAAATCCAAATTAACACCAGTCAAAGTTATTGATTACTTGGGCTTCACTATTAACTCAGATCACATGTTGGTGACTCTGCCCAGGGATAAAAGGCTGCGGTTAATTGAAGGTGATATCAAGCTCATTGCTGAACAACGACCTTCAATCAGACAGGTGGCCAGCTTGATTGGTATATTAGTGGCTGCTTTTCCAGCTGTGCAGTTTGGACCTTTGCATTATCAACAATTACATTGAGCAAAAGAACAGGCACTGAGGACACATTCAGGCCATGAAATTACCAGCTGAAGCCATTGTGGAAATACAATGGTGGATCATGAATGTCTCAAGTAGTTCCAGAAATGTTTTGGTTGAACCACCTTCCATAGTTTAACAGACTGATGTTAGTGCTCTAGGTTGGGGTGCTACTGATATTTTTTCCAGCTGTGGAGGCAGATGGAATAGGCAAGAGGCATCTCTTCTGCAATTACGAGGGATCAATTATTTAGAGCTTTTGGGAACGTTTTATGGGCTTAAAGCTTATTGCTCTACCAAGAGTCATTGGCATGTGCAGGTTCAAATTGACAACACTACAGCAGTGGCATATGTTAATCATATGGGTGGAGTCAGGTCAGAATCTTGTGATAGATTGGCTAATCAGATCTGGAGCTGGTGTATTACCAGAGACATTTGGCTTTCAGCAATCTACTTACCAGGTAGATTCAACATAGTGGCAGACACTAGGTCATGCCAATTCAATGACAACACAGAATGGATGTTGAGTCATGACATATTTAAAGATGTTGTTGCTCAGTTTGGGATGCCAGATATCGATTTGTTTGCATCCAGACTAAACCACCAGTTGCCTAAATATGTTTCATGGGAACCAGATCCTGGGGCAGCAGCAGTAGATGCATTCTCGCTGCATTGGAGGGGAATGTTTTTATATGCATTTCCTCCATTCTGCCTCATTCTGCAAAAAATCAAGCAGGACTCCGCCTCAGGAGTATTGGTGGTACCCGACTGGCCTACTCAGCCATGGTTCCCTCTCGTTTTACAGATGACTACACAGCCTCATATGATTGTTCCCAAACATAGAAACCTACTGGTGCACCCGGTAACTGGCGATCAACATCCTTTACATGATCGTATTGATCTATTAATTTGCAGATACTAAGAAGGCCATACCTGGGGAGAGGACTATCCGATCGCACCGTGGATGTTATCACTGCGGCCTGGAGGGATAGTACCCAAATGCAGTACATCTCTTCGATAAGAAAGTGGGAGGTGTTCTGTTTACGGCAGAATATTTCATATCAAACTGCAGGCATCCCAGACGTGCTGAAGTTCTTGTCAACGCTCTATTTCGATCATAAGTTAAGCTATAGTGTGATCCATACAGCCAGAAGTGCTCTGTATTCATACTTATCCATGGGGTCAGAACTTTATTCTGTGGGGACACACCCTCTAGTTTCTACATTTATGAAGGGAATTTTTAATTCCAATCCTCCCAGGCCCAGGTATTCGGTAATCTGGAATGTAAGCAAAGTTCTTATGCTCCTTCGTCAGTGGACTCCTGTCACAGCCCTGTCTTTGGCCAAAGTCACCATGAAGGTAGTCATGCTTATGGCGTTGGTTTCAGCCCAACGTGTGCAGACATTACAGAAGCTGCGACTAGACAGGATGGAAGTGTCAGCAGATGCCGTCAATTTTTACATCTATGATTTGCTCAAGCAGAGCAGACTAGGGGCGACAGGGTGTAAGATTATCTTTTCGGCATAGCCTACGGATTCGCGCCTGTGTGTGGTGTCATGTTTGTTATATTACATCGAGGCTACCAGAACCCTAAGAGGTGCGGAATCAGCATTGTTTATAAGCCAGAAAAAAACGCATAGAAAGGTGTCAGTTCAGACTATTTCAAGGTGGCTAAAGCAGGTTTTGGTTTATGCTGGGATTGACACTGACAAATTTAAATCTCATTCCACTCGGGCGGCATCAACGTCAGCGGCCAGGGCAATGGACGTCCCTATAGACCATATTCTCGCGGCCGCAGGATGGTCCAGTGAATTGATGTTCCAAAAGTTTTATCATAAACCAATTGCCAAACCGGGGTATTTGCCCATTCTGTTTTTTCAGTTTTATAGTTTCCCCCTGGGATAGAAGGGGTTGCTATTGTTTCTTTACAAAATAAACCGTTAATGTGTTTAAAGCAATGTTATGGTTTGATGCATTATTGATTATTTACTCATTCTGAGTCAATCGATGCAGTGAGACACCTGGATTTGAATCTGCGGCATGAAATCACAGAGCTTTGAAATCTTCACGTAGTCACTCACGTGACTCCGAAGTAAAATAGTAAGATTAAACGAGAACTTACCAGTTTGAAGTTTGATCTTTATTATATGAGGAGTTACGATGAGGGATTACGTGCCCTCCGCTCCCAACCCTCATCAAGGTCATCTGGTAGTTCTAGTCTTCTCTAATCTTACTATTATACTTCAATTACTATTACCTGTGATTTCACACCGCTGCTTTGAAGATTGACACGCATGCGGCTGGACGGGTTCTTCTTCACGTAATCCCTCATCATAACTCCTCATAAAATAAAGATCAAACTTCAAACTGGTAAGTTCTCGTTTAATCTTACTATTAAATTCCATCATCCAAACCTCAACCTACCTGTCCAACCCATCAAGAATCTGCTGCATTTTTTGACAACCATGTTAACTATCTGCAATACCACCCACTTTTGTATCATCTGCAAACATGATTTGCCTCCTATGTTCAATCTCTTCATTAATTGTATGCTTGTTAAGTGTATAATGATACCGAAAGTTATGCATGCTAATTTTGCAGTCAGTTTCACCATCCTAATACAAGGATGGTAAATACAAGCCTATTAATTTTCATCTGCATGTTATCATCCTCATACTACCACATATTTAAGCAATCATGAACACAGCTGTACACGAAATTCAAAGAAAACCAGATGAATGCATAATAATTATACGTAGTCTTTTTTCAGAATTTCTTTGACTCCTGTGGTTAATTTTCTTTCACGTTTATTAAACTTGAAAATAAAAAAATACACCCAATTGATATCTAAATCAACGATAGAGCAGAATTTTTATGTTGCAGCCAATTTCCCTTTGGCTTCAACAAGAAGTTGCATTTATGTAGAATTTTACCATCCTCAACAAAGCACTTCTTTTGAGTGCAAATGAATTACAGCGGAAAGTGTAGATTGATGACTAAAAGTTTGATTTGGAAATATACATATTGGAAATATATTGAAGATTTAAGGGTAAGATTAATATGCAAAGGATTTGAGGGAGCCATTTAGAACAGAGACGAGGAAACACTTTTTCTCACAGAGAGTGGTGAGTCTGTGGAATTCTCTGCCGTGGAGGCAGGTTCTCTGGATGCTTTCAAGAGAGAGCTAGAAAGAGCTCTTAAAAATAGCGGCGTAAGGGGATATGGGGAGAAGGCAGGAACGAGGTACTGATTGGGGATGATCAGCCATGATCACATTGAATGGCGGTACTGGCTCGAAGGGCCGAATGGCCTACTCCTGCACCTATTGTCTATTGTCTATTGAGCGTTCCAGAAAGTTCAGGCAGAGAAGTGTCTGCAGCTCATGTGAAATGAGGTGTGTGGTGAATACACAAAGCCAGAGATGACAGTCCACAGGATGTAAGGAGGGCCAATATGGCAGAAGGAGGTGATAGATATTGCATGAGGCGAAACTGTGATAGGCTAAAGCAATGGCGTATTTTTAATTAATGTTTAAACTAGTACTTTTTATGTGTTAAAAACAAGAGGGTGACCATGGAGAAAGTAGGGCCACTCAGGGATAAAGGAGGGAATCTATGCTTTTGAGATCTAGTAGGAAGTGGACCTGAGGTACTTGAAGGGCATTAAGGTACAAGGCCCGCGGCCTACAACATCTTGAAGTCGCGGACTGTGGATCTTCTAGCCACGGGCGGGGACTTATTTACCATCTGGAGCGGGATCCCTCGCTGGGGATCCCTGGAGAAGAGCTCCGACCGCCGGCCTGCGGCCTACGTCATCTTGAAGCCATGGTCTCCGGTAAGGAAGCACCGATTTGGAACTTACCTTCCAGACAGGGCCGATTTAGATGAAGAGAGGCCCTAAGCTATTTCACTTGTGAGGCCTCCCTCCCAATCCCCCACCCCCATGACCAGAGGACCATGACTACCCGACAGTGAACGTTTGGTTTTATAATACATATTGGGTTCACCGCGGAGCGGGCAATGCCTTACCTGGATCGGCGTTTGAAGCTCTGGAGTGTTGGGCCTGCTGCTTTAACATCATGGAGCTGTGGTTTGCGGAGCTCCCAGCCTCGGGCCGCGCTGATTTCAACATCGCGGAGTCCTGGGATCCCTTTGCCGAGGGCCGCCAGCGTCAATCTCCGCCCAGCTCAGCCTGTGGACTTCGGGAGCGGCGATCTCCGGTAGGAAGTGGCCGATTCAGAAGTCCAAGCCGCTGAGAATGTTCTCCCGTTCCGACGTCGGATGGTGACCCCCAAATTTCATTGTACCAGTTGGTGCATGTGACAATAAGTGTCTCTTGAACTGAAGGTGGAATATTAAGAAATAAAGAAACTACAAATACACTAAGAGCAAAAATGTTTTGTTCTCGCCTTCATAGCAAAATCATCCAGTAGTTCACCAAGATCTGTTTGTCTACGTTTGTCACTCTCAATGCACAGAATGCTCAGTGCAGACAACCTATCTTGAGACATTGTGGACCTTAATTCATGTTTAATTCTTTTGAGTCTTGAAAAAGACCTCTCTCCCGAGCAGTTGGTGACCATTAAACTAAGAAACAGCCGCAAGATTGCTTCCACATTAGGGAAGGCCATCTGAATTGTTTCCTTGTATATTATTTGATAATGGTCTGTATGAGACAGAGAGTGCTCTTCTGTATGCCTATGGCTTTGTTTCACATACGAGTGAAAGTGCAAAAGTTCATCAGTAAGTTTCAGGTCAACATCTTCTGGGTATGCTTCCATCAACAGTTCAACACATTGCTGAATTTCTTGCTTAGATGTGGTCAGATTAGCAAGAAAGGAAAACTGTTGTGCAACTTCACTGTACACAGTAGCTCTTCTTTTTAAATTGGTTTCAAGTGCATCTGGTATAGCAATAAAGGATTTTATCCTAAACTTATCTCTTGAAGAGAGTTTATCTAAAGCATCAGGACCAGGTGCACTTCCATCATTTCCTTGCCATTTCCTTACTCTTTGTATCCCTGTGACAGTTCTGTCGTTAACATCTGGCAAGGTGGCTTTTGCTTGTTACTCAAGCTCATCAAAATCTTCTCTAATTTTGCTTACAAAATCCTGAAGTGAACTGTACAAACTTGCACAAGTACTCAATAACAGTTTGCATTTCTGAATGGCTTTGTTGACCTTGTGAAAATGACCTAGCAGACGGGTCCAAAAATGCAGCATAAACACAAATTCCAGTTCTTCCATTTTCTGCAAAAGATTGTTAGCTTGAAGCCTGGTATCACCCTTCACATTAACATCAGAGTACAAATGACTGAGGGCATCAGTGATAGCACTGTAACTTTCCAAAATAGCTTCTGTGGCTTTTGCATGTGCCTCCCACCTAGTGTCTGACAAATATTTAGGCACTTTTGACTGAGGTTGCAAAAATGATTTTAGAACTGCCCATCTCTTTGTGGAGGATGAAAAGAAGGTATAAATTTCATTGATAATTCCAAAACAGTTCACTGCATCAAGGCAGCAATCAATAGCCGAACGAACGGACCACCAAATGTCATGAGTGAGCAGCGCATGGAATAAATCTTGCAAATTTGTTTTTTTCGAGGATTTTTTGCTGCATACCCTTGTACCTACCAGCCATGTTGGCAGCATTGTCATAAGACTGCCCTCGGCATTTTCTAAAGTCAATTTCAAGCTCAGTAGTGAGATAGTTAAACACAAAATCAGCCATGCTTTCTCCTGAGTAGTCTTTTAGCTCAAGGAAAGTTAAAAAATCTCTCACTTGGTAAACCGCCTTCAGGTGATACATATCTGATAATTAAAGTCAACTGATCAGTATGTGAAATGTCAGGGGTGGAATCCACTGACAAGCTGAAATATCCAGCCTTTTTCAAGTCAGCCAGAATTGCATCCTTAACATTTTTTGCCATGAGTTGAGTTATTTCCTCATATACAGTTTTTGACAAATAAGAGGGATTTCCTGATCCGGAGTTTCCATAACGATTGATATGAGCCAGTAAAAATAGATCAAATTTTGCAACTAGCTCTAAAAGACCAAGATAATTGGCGTTATTTGGAGATCCAAATTGTTCATTGTCTCCTCTGAATGGTAAGCCTCGTTCTGCAAGAATGCATATTACGGTGACAATTCTCTCCAGGACATGCTGCTCTGCTTTTATTTGTTCCTGTAGCTTTGAAGTTAATGTTTGACCTCGCTTTCTTGTTAAGTAGGTCAACATGGCATTCCTGTGCTTCTCTGAGTTTTCATGAGTGGATAAGGTAGGGGTTTCACCAACCATCAAACCCTTCAGAAGCTAAAGATGTAGCAGAAGAATAAGATGCAATGTTTGGAAAGAGTTTACAAACAAAGCAATATATCCGGCCTTTTGAGGGAGAAATACACAAGCCACTCTCGGCTATATGTTTCTCCATTGATTTTTGTTGAATAAAAAAGAGCCTTGGTGCAAGACCTAGACTGATTTTTATACACTCGCTTGGAATTTGAAAATGGTCCACAACGATGCTGAACTTGAGTGGGGCCCCTTTCTACCCAATAGGATACATCCTCATGTGATAATTCTGTCCACAAACCAACGTCTGTTGCAGTACATCTATATTTGGCATCATCAATCAGTTCTATATTTTGATTTTGAGCCGGCATCATGGCTGCTTCCACATATACAGCTTGCTGTTCCACGTCCTGCTTCGCTGTTTCTGTTTCAGGGAGGTTTTCTTCTGGTTGAATGCTAGTAGATGGCTGGATAGCTCCACCAGACTGATTTCCGTGTGTTAGTATCAATGTATCTGCTTCACTGCTGGCACTTGTTGCCTCTGTCTGTGGCTGACCCAAGAAAGCAGTGATTGGTCTTAACTTCTTTACCGTATCATTTTCAAGTCTCTTTCTCTTGCGCTTGCTAGAACCACTTTCAAATTTTTTACTCATGCTCGGATTAGAATCTGAAAATAAAAATATAAATTAATCTTCAACAGTTATTAGAAAGGAAAACATGAAGGGGCGTTCTCACAAAATGCAGTCCATTTGAGTGAAAAAAAAAATCTGTATCATAGTTGGGAAATATTTCTTAAAGAATTGTTCCTTATTGACAATTATATTGTACATCGGTGGAGCTGCATACTAAATCTCGTTGCACTGACGTGCAATGATAATAAAAGATATTATTATTATTATTATTATTATTGCAAAACCCGATTCAAATCTGAATCAAATCTGCTTGAAAAAGGCTATCTTATAACTTAACAAACAGGTTCACTTCTTAATAAAGAGACAACTCACAAAGCAGTTTTGTAGACCAATTCAAGTTAAGAAGTTAAGACCAATTCAAAACTTTACAAATTACCGGCCGATGGAAGTGGCAAGGAAAATAAACCCCAGCCAAGTGAGCAACACAGACACTTGGCTGTTCTCTCTCCACTTCCATGAACACAGAATTACATCATATTATATACTGTTGAAGTGGTTGATGTTCCACCGGTAGTTTAAAATAAAATGGTCTAAGGCCGGAAGATGGCCATGAGGGGGGGTCCAAGAGGAGGGGGTCTGTTGGACATGGGAAAAGGGATCATCAATGGGGGACGAGGACTCCTTCCCATGGAAGAACGGTGTGAGGTGGAGGCGACAGAAGAAGAGCTCCAAATCGCGGCGGGCGCGGAACTCATTGAGGTGGGGACGGAGGGGAACAAAGGTGAGGCCTCTGCTGCGGACAGACCGTTCGGTATCTGAGAGGGGGAGGTCAGGGGGATGGTGTACACATGGCAGGGATGGGGGTTGGGGCCGGAGGAAGGCAGGTGAGTGTACTGAGTCCAAGGCGATGTCTGGTGGAGGGGTGGTGGGGGGGTCAGGGGGTATGAGGACTGTAGTGTGGGTGGGGAAAGCTGGGGTCACATGGTTTGAGGGGAATGGGGAAGACCCAGTGGAACAGCGACTGAGGTTACCAGGGTTGGGGGACTAGCACTAGGACCCAGCACAGTCAAACCCAGGGGAGTGGGAATCTGCAGCGTGGAAACTTCAGGCCCGGTGCTAAGTCCAGGCTGCAGGTCAGGCGACGGCTGCGGGCTGCTGGTGGGCAGTGGAGTGGCGAGGGTCGGCGGGCAAAGCGTGGGAGGTCCCGGTGGGTGGACGGTTCCGGTATGGCACGGAGGTGGGTTGGCCCCCGGTACAGCGCGGAGGTGGGTAGGCCTCCGGTACGGCGCGGAGGTGCGGAGGCTCCCGGTACGGAGCGGAGGTGGGTAGGCTCTCGGTACATCGGTGAGGACCGTAGATTCCCGGTACGGCACGGAGGTGGGTAGGCTCCCAGTTCAGTGCGGAGGTGCATAGGCTCCTGGTACGGCACGGAGGTCGGTAGGCTCCCTGTACGGCGCAGAGGTGGGTTGGCCCCCGGTACGGCGCGGAGGTGGGTTGGCCCCCGGTACGGCGCGCAGGTGGGTAGGCCCGGTGCGGCGGCGAGGTTCGGCGGGGGAAAAGGGTTAAATAAACTGCATACCTTTTGCTTTGTCCTGCGTTTCCAAGGATCCAAGGATCTTTGGAGCAAATTCCTCTCCACAAAAAATATATACCTCACCTGCATTTTAATCCCCCCCCCCCCCCCCCCACACGACCGAAGCCTCCAGAATCGCAAGCACAGCACCACCGATGGTAGGTTTTGTAACAATGCCACTATCGCACAGCGCCACTGATGGTAGATTTTGTAACAAAGCCACTATGTCAAAAGTTTTATACACCTTGGTGGAGCGAGCCGAGCCCCCCCTAGATCTCGAGGCCCTAAGCTTTCGCTTGTCTAGCTTATACGTAAATCCGGCCCTGCTTCCAGATGAGAGGGCCTGTACATCTGGCCACCAGCAGCGGCGACTGCGGAGGTTATGGTCCTGACCACGGGGGAACAATGGAGGAGGACTGACTGTACTTTGTGCATTCCACCACAGTGAAGAATGCTGTGGTGGATGTTTGTGTTAATTTTTTATTGTGTATTGTGTATTCTTTGTTGATTGTAGCTCTGCTGGCAAAATTCATTTCACTGCACTTTATTGTGTATGTGATGAATAAATCTGATTGATTGATTGATTGATTGAGGTGAGTAAGATCCTGACGGGATCTATCCCAGGATATTGAGGGAGGCAAGAGAGAAGATTTCAGGGGCCTTATAGTCATAGAGTCATAGAGTGATACAGTGTGGAAACAGGCCCTTTGGCCCAATTCACCCACACCAGCCAACAATGTCCCAGCTACCCTTGTCCCACTTGCCTGCGCTTGGTCCATAACCCTCCAAACCAGTCCTATCTATATACCTGTTTCTTAAATGATGGGATAGTCCCAACCTCAACTACCTCCTCTGCCAGCTTGTTCCATACACCCACCACCCTCTGTGTGAAAAAGTTACCACTCGAATTCCTATTAAATCTTTTCTCCTTCACCTTGAATCTATGTCCTCTGGTCCTCGATTCCCCTACTCTGGGTAAAAGACTCTGTGCATCTACCCAATCTATTCCTCTCATGATTTTGTACACCTCTATAAGATCTCCCCTCATCCTCCTACGCTCCATGGAATAGAGACCCAGCCTACTCAACCTCTCCCCATTGCTCACACCCTCTAGTCCTCGCAACATCCTCATAAATCTTTTCTGAACCCTTTCAAGCTTGACAATATCTTTCCTATAACATGGTGCCCAGAACTGAACACAATATTCTATATGTGGTCCTTGGTGAGGATTTTTGCTTTTCTCAAGCCACAGGCAGGGTCCCGGAGGACAGGAGAGTGGTCAATGTTGCTCCTTTGTTTAAGAAGTGAACTACAGGCTCGTGAGCCTCACATCCGTGTTAGGGAAATTATTGGAGAGAATTATTTGAGACATTCTCGCATTTGAAAGAAAATGGGCTAATTAGGTAAAGCCATCATGTTGCAGGTCGTGTCTTACTAACTTGATTGAATTGTTTGAAGAGATGACAGTGATGAAGGTAGGGTGGTGGATGTTGTATACATGAATACATAAGGCTTTTGATCAGGTCCTTGCAACTTACACCCTACATTCGGGCTACTATTTGGGGGTCTGTATTTAACACCAATTAGTGTCTTCCTGCCTTTCCAATTCCTCAACTCAATCCACAGTGACTCTACCTCATCAGTCCCTATGTCTTCCTTTGGAAGGGACTGAATTCCATTCCTCACAGCAGAGCTACCCCTCCCCCCCTCCTCTGCCTAGCTGCCTGTACTTTCTATAGGATGTATAACCCTGAATATTAAGTTGTCAGGCCCGATCCTCCTGCAGCCACGTCTTAATAATCCCCACAATGTCATATCTACCAACCTCTAACTGAGCCTCAAACTCACCTTATACTTTACTTCTTATACTTCACGCATTCATATACAATACTTTTAATTCCTTATGCATCTCACCTTTCACATCGATCCCTATTACACTTAGCCATACTCTCCTATCCCTTTGTGAGCTTTCTTTCCCATTAATTCTGGGGTCATTAACTATCCCTTTCTCTCTTTCTCTTTCACTCCGTCTTTGACTATCCCATTTGACACTCCCCCCCCCCCCCCCTTCCTTATTTAGTTTAAAACCACCCGTGTAGCAGTGGCAAACCTGCCTACCAGAATGCCGGTCCCCCATCTGTTAAGGTGCAATTCGTCCCTTTTGTACAATTCCCCCTTACTCCAAAACAGATCCCAGTGGTCTAAGAATCTAAATCCCTGCCCCGTGCATCAGTCACACATTCAGGTCTTTTATCTCCCTGTTCCTGCTCTCGCCAGCACGAGGAACTGGAAGAAAACCGGAGATAACAACCCTGGAGGTCCTGCTTTTCAGCATTTTTCCGAGCTCTCTGAAGTCATGCTGCAGAATATTCATCCCCTTCTTTCCGACATTATTTGTGCCAACATGCACTACCACTTCCAGCTGTTCACCTTCGCCCTTGAGGATTTTCTGCACTCTGTCCATGATATCCTGGATCCTGGCACCAGGGAGGCAGCACACCATCCTCGAATCCCGTCTGTTGCCGCAGAAACCATTGTCTGTACCTCTCACAATGGAGTCTCCAACTACCACGGCATTGCCTGACATCGGCCTCTTTGGTTTTGGCTCAACAGCACTTTTTGCTTCGCAAGCCAGTCCGCCGCTCAGTGTGTTAATGTCTTCTGTCCCGACAGCTTCTAAGTGGGTGAACCTGTTCTCAAGAGGTACAACACCCGGGGACCTTTGCATTCAATGTTTCTGTCCCTTTCCCACCGTCACCCACCTTCTCACTTCCAGTACAACGGTGTAACAATCTTACTGTAGGACTTGTCGAGGAACGACTCAGTTTCTCGGACGAACCTGAGGAAATCCACCTGCTTCTCCAGTTCCCCAACACGGTCCTTCAGGAGATTCCAAAGATTCAGGAGCTGTACCTGGATGCATTTCTCACATTTGTAGCAGCCAGAGGCACCAGCGGTGTCCTTGACCTCCCACATCCCGCAAGCATCACACAGAATCAGCTTGCTTGACATCTCCTTCTTTCGTCTCTCCCTCTCCAGTTTGGTGTGGCGTCCTCCCTCAGCCTCCTCGCCGAAGAGTCGCAGCCAAAGACTCGTACTTTTCTCACAGGGCACTTCCCTCGACAGGGCCGCCTGCACCCCTTGAGCAAGTCTTGCTTATATCAGATGCTAAATTGCCTAATTGTCCAATTTACCAATCTTCCAATCTAATTGTTCTGCACTCACTCACTCACCACACTCACTCCTAACCTTCCTTCCTCTGATGAGCTTGTAAGTATGTGCTTTGTCCGACCTGCGCTCAAAGACTGTTAAAGTGCCGCTTGCACCCTTTTTATACCTGCTCTACCTGTGACTCAACAAGTCCAGACAACGGTCGTTCTCGCTGCTGCTCTGACCTAGAACATTAGAAAATGATCACGATTTCTAGGGCCACCTCCTTGAATACTCTGGGATGCAGACCATCAGGCCCTGGGGATTTGTCTGCCTTCGCGAAGTATAAGAAGTAAAGCTCAGTTAGAGGTTGATAGATATGACATTGTGGGGATTACTGAGACATGGCTGAAGGAGGATGGGGCCTGGGAACTTAATATTCAGGGTTATACATCCTATAGAAAGGACAGGCAGGTGGGCAGAGTAGGGGGGGTGGGTAGCTCTGCTGGAGAGGGATGGAATTCAGTCCCTTCCAAAGGATATGTTAAGGGAAAAAGAATAGCAAAGTCAAATGTGGGTCCCTTGAAGGCAGACACGGATGAAATTATTATGGGGTACAAGGAAATGGCAGACGAGTTGAACAGGTGCTTCGGATCTGTCTTCACTAAGGAAGACACAAACAATCTCCCAGAAGTACTGGAGGACAGAGGATCTAAGGGGGTAGAGGAACTGAAAGAAATTTTCATTAGGTGAGAAATAGTATTGGGTAGGCAAATGGGACTGAAGGATGATAAATCACCTGGGCCTGATGGTCTGCATCCCAGGGTCCTCAGGGAGGTGGCTCTAGAAATAGTGGACGCATTGGTGATTATTTTCCAATGTTCAATAAATTCAGGATCAGGTCCTGTGGATTGGAGGATAGCTAATGTTATCCCACTTTTCAAGAAAGGAGAGAGAGAGAAAACAGGGAATTACAGACCAATTAGCCTTACTTCAGTGGTGGGAAAGATGCTGGAGTAAATTATTAAAGAGGTAATAATGGGGCATTTGCATAGCGGTAAAAGGGTTAGTCCAAGTAAGCATGGATTTATGAAAGGAAAATCATGCTTGACTAATCTTCTGGAATTTTTTGAGGATGTGACAAGTAAAATGGATGAAGGGGTGCCAGTGGATGTAGTGTATCTAGACTTTCAGTAAGCCTTTGTTAAGGTCCCGCACAGGAGACTGGTGACTAAAATTAGAGCACATGGTATTGGGGGTAGGGTGTTCACATGGATAGAAAATTGGTTGGCAGACAGGAAACAAAGAGCAGGAGTGAACGGGTTCTTTTCAGAATGGCAGGCAGTGGCGAGTGGAGTGCCGCAAGTCTCAGTGTTGGGGCTGCAACTGTTTACCATATATATTAATGATTTGGAAGAGGGAATTAGGAGCAACACTAGCAAGTTTGCGGATGACACAAAGCTGGGTGGCAGTGTGAACTGTGAAGAGGATGTTAGGAAGTTGCAGGGTGACCTGGACAGGTTGAGTGAGTGGGCAGATGCGTGGCAGATGCAGTATAATAAAGATAAATATGAGGTTATCCAATTTGGCGGCAAAAACAAGGGGGCAGATTATTATCTCAATAGGGTTAGGTTAGGTTAGGAGGAGGTACAGCGAGACCTGGGTGTCCTTGTACACCGGTCACTGAAAGTTGGCGTGCAGGTACAGCAGGCAGTGAAGAAAGCTAATGGAATTTTGGCCTTCATAACATGAGGATTTCAGTATAGGAGTAAAGAGGTTCTTCTGCAGTTGGATAGGGCTCTGGTAAGACCACATCTGGAGTATTGTGTACAGTTTTGGTCAACTAATTTGAGCAAGGACATCCTTGTGATTGAGGCAGTGATTGTAGGTTCACGAGATTGATCCCTGGGATGGCGGGACTGTCATATGAGGAAAGATTGAAAAGACTAGGCTTGTATTCACTGGAGTTTAGATGGATGAGGGGGAATCTTATAGAAACATATAAAATTATAAAAGGACATGGGTTTTCTCTGGATGCTCTGTTTTCTTCCCACATTCCAAAAGTGTGCAGGATTGTAGGTTAATTGGCTTCGATAAATTGTCCATTGAATGATGAATAGAACTATTGTATGGGTGACTATTGGTGGATTGGTGGCAGTAAACTTGGTGACAGTTTCCATACTGTATCTCTAAACAAATGTAGGTATAATCAGAGACAGGTGAATTTATAATGGGAAACAAGGAAATGGCAGAACAGTTAAACAAGTACTTTGGTTCTGTCTTCACTACGTAAGACACAATCTCCCAGAAATACTAAAGACATTTACAAAGGATACAAAGGACATGTATTATCACATATACCAATTGGTGTAGTGAAACTTGTCTTGCCATGCAGCACACAAATAAAGATAAGACTCAACATTAAAGAATCTAACAATAAACATAAAAACATCCCCCCACAATGGTTCCCACTGTGAGGGAAGGCACAAAGTCCAGTCCCCATCCCCTTGTCCACCCATAGTCGGGCCTATTGAGGCCTCTGCAGTCGGCGCTACGGTGGCCCGATGTTTCAGGCCCTCTCGCCGGGTAATGGTGCTCCGGCGTCGGGAGAACCCTCTCAGCGGCTTGGGACACCTGGAACGGCCGCTTCCTTACTGGAGACCTCGGTTTCTGAAGCCGGCAGGCCGCGCTGGATGGAACTCCACCATTGGCGACCTCGGCGAGAGATCCCAGGCACCCGATGTTAAAGTTCAGCGCCGCCGCCCGCGGCTGGCCGCTTCACAGTCCCGCAGCTCCGCGATGTTCACCTGCGGTCTCAGCATTCCGGAGTTCCAGCACGGACACCCGGGCAAGGCATCGCCCGCTCCGCTCCGCGATAGCGCTTCAGCGCTGTGCCGCCACCGAAGCCGTGGTCCTGGCTGGTCCCCTCAGGAAACGCCGCTGCAGACCCGTTGGTAGTCCGCAAGGATGGGTCGAAGATGCAGCCCAGAGAAAAGCCGCCTCTCCGACAGGGTAGGGACCAGGAAGAGCAGTTCCCCCCCCACATAAAAAAGAATAGACCTCCAAACAAAACACTTTTTAACTCACTAAAAATAAAAGAAAGAAGCGAAGGTTTACAAGATTAATTCCTGCAATGAGGGGATTGACATATGAGGAAAGGTTAAGTAGGCTGGAACTCTACTCTTTGGAGTTTAGAAGAATGAGAGGCGATCTCATTGAAACATATAAGATCGTGAGGGGCCTTGATCGGGTGGATGCACCGAGGATGTTCCCAATGATCGGGGAAACTAGTACTAGGGGACATAGTTGTAGAATAAGAGGGGGCTCTTTTAAAACTGAGATGAGGAAGAACTTCTTCACCCAGAGGGTGGTTAATTTATGGAATTCACTGCCCCAGGGAGCAGTGGAAGCAGAAACATTAAATATATTTAAGTCTAAAATAGATGGTTTTTTAGCTGCCAAGGGGATAAGGGGCTACGGGGAGAGGGCAGGGATATGGACCTAGGTATGGTTAGTATAGTAAGACCTGAGTGATCTCCTGGACAAGTGTCGATCGCCTGGATTGGGGTCGGAGAGGAATTTCCCGGATTTTTTTCCCGAATTGGACCTGGGTTTTTATCCGTTTTTTTGCCTCCCCCAGGAGATAACGCGGTTCTTGGGGTGGAGAGGGGTGATAGCGATATAAAGGGGAGGGTAGTGTCTTGTGTTCTGTGTCTTGTGTCTACTGTTTGTGGGTAAGGGTGTCTGTTTAGTGTTCAGCCATGAGCGAATGGCGGTGCGGGCTCGATGGACCTGGTGGTCTACTCTCGCACCTACTTTCTATGTTTCTATGTTTCTATGTTTCTAAAGACAGACAGCTACAGGCTGGGCAGCCATACCCAACTGGACGGCGCCCCCTCTTGGGGACCGAGGATCTAGTGGGAGAAAGGAACTGAAGGAAATCCACATTAGTCAGGAAATGGTGTTCGGTAACCTGTTGGGACTGAAACATGGAAAATAGGTGCAGGAGGCCATTCGGCCCTTCGAGCCAGCATTGGGTGAAAAAGTTTTTTCTCACCTCAGTCTTAAATGGCCTCCCCTTTATTCTAAGACTGTGGCCCCTGGTTCTGAACTCGCCCAACATTAGAAACATAGAAACATAGAAAATAGGTGCAGGAGGAGGCCATTCGGCCCTTCGAGCCAGCACCGCCATTATTTGTGATCATGGCTGATCATCCCCCATCAATAACCTGTGCCTGCCTTCTCCCCATATCCCTTTACTCCACTAGCCCCTAGAGCTCTATCTAACTCTCTCTTAAATCCATCCAGTGATTTGGCCTCCACTGCCCTCTGTGGCAGGGAATTCCATAAAATCACAACTCTCTGGGTGAATTTTTTTTTCTCACCACAGTCTTAAATGACCTCCCCTTTATTCTAAGACTGTGGCCCCTGGTTCTGGACTAGCCCAACATTGGGAACATTATTCCTGCATCTAGCTTGTCCAGTCCTTTTATAACAGACCCTCAGGGTCACAGGGAGAATGTATAACCTTTGTACAGAAAGGATTGAACCTGCGACTCTGGCACTGTGAAGGGCCTGTCCCACATGGGCGTTATTTGCGCGTCATTTACGCATCACGACGCACGACGCAACATCATTTACGCGTCACGCGCGTGTCATGACACGCATGTGACGTGCGAATGGCGTGCATTATGCGTGCATGGCGCGTGGTGAGACGTGGTGGCGTAGGCAGTGACGCGCGGCGCCCCAGCATTTTGGGATTCACAAAATCTTTGTGCGCCTTCTCCGTGACACATGCAAATGACGCCAAGTAGGACAGGCCCTTGAGGCAGTAACTTTACCGCTGCGCTACTGTGTCGCCCCCTACTGTTTCTTTACTGTATCTCTAAACTAAACTAAACAATTATTACCATGAGTTCTAAGGTGAGTAGAACTTGCCTGTCTTAAGGAAGGGTTCCAGCCCGAAATATTACTTATTCATGTTTTCCAGATATGCTACCTGATGCTACTTAGCTACTCTAGCATTTTATATATATTTTTGTAAACCAGCATATACCATTCCTTGCTTCTCTATAATATCTGTAAGTTTAATACTGCAAAGAAATCCTATCAAATTTGCACATGATTGAATTGAACTTTATAATTAAATCACCCTGCAATAATTCACTTCTTAGGCATTTATTATTGCAGTAATGTAAATCAATTTAATGCTGGTTTCAGCTCAAATTATAAGAAACTAGAATAACAAGTTGAAGATAAGAATAATGTAATTTAAAATGTAAGTCCTTGAAACAAGTGGTAGTGGTTTTTTCGGCAAAATTGAGTACATTACAAAGTTTTTTACTGGAATTTGAATGTGTATTGATCAATTTATAAATAAAAAATAGATAATTAGTTTGTTTATGTTTATCTGGCTATTAATCTGAATTATTTAAATCATGTTTTTACTTTTGTAAGATCACTAGGCTTGATATCCTGACAAGAACATTTATAACAGGTATCATCAAATTCTTAATCCCTATACATTAACTTGTCATCATTGAATGATTTGGAATTTGCCTTTTTATCTGAAGCTACAAATGGCTGATGCTTAAAATTGGCTTGTCAAGCTGTCTTGCACCATCTCATTTGGATTGCATTAGCATTTATAACACCAGTTTTCCACCTATCCAAGGATGTAAAAGCTACTGAGTAAATTTTAAAATCTATATATTTCCAAATATGAATCAAAAGAAACCATCAGAAATGTCGTGCTAATTGTTTATTTAACTTGCAATGATGATTAGCAACACTTAAATATCGAGGCAGTAAATAATGAGGTAGGTTTGATTGACAAAACGTTGCCACTATAATTGAATATTAGTGGTTGTTAAACTTGCAGTCAAATGAGTTGGTTGGATGGTTCTTTATACTCACATGTATCGAGGTACAGAGAAGCTATTTTTTTGCATACAGTTCAGTAAATTATTACTATACATATACAGACTCTCAGATATATATATGTATAAATAAATATTGGTAGGGACTGCAGATGCTGGTTTACACCAAAGATTGACACAAAATGCTGGAGTAACTCAGCGGGACAGGCAGCATCTCTTTTCCTTCTATCCAAAGATACTGCCTGTCCCGCTGAGTTACTCCAACATTTTGTGTCTATAAATAATTATATATAAGTGTAAAGTCTATAAAATAAGCCCACTGAGACTATATACAAGAGTCACCAGGGCTTGCCGCCATTTTCAATACAAGCTGCAATTGGCCATAAAGGCCCGATGACCTGGAAGCATTGTGAGGGTGGTCTGGCCAAGCAAAGTTGTCAGCATCCTCCATCACTATGTACTGCTGCACCATTATTAAATACAGGCGAGGTGCCGGCAGACTGGAGGGCAGTAAATGTTGTGCCTCTATTCAAGAAGGGCTGCAGGGAATGTGCTGGGAACTACAGGCCAGTGAGCTTAACATCTGCGGTCGGAAAGTTATTAGAACAGTGAGGGATAGGATGTACAGGCATTAAATGGACAAAGGCTGATTAGGGATAGTCAGCATGGTTTTGTACGTGGGAGGTCGTGTCTCACAAATCTGATTGTGTTTTTTGAGGACGTGACCAAAAAGGTCGATGGAAGCAGAGCTGTAGATGTTGTGTACATGGATTACAGTGGGCATTTGACTAGGTTCCGCATGGTAGGCTGCTCTGGAAGATTAGATCCCATGGAATTCAAGGAAAGAAAGCTGAATGGATAGAAAATTGGCTTCATGGAAGGAAGCAGAGGGTGATGGTGGAAGGTTGCTTCTCGGACGACTGGAGGCAGTGACTGGTGGTGTGCCTCAGGGTTCAGTGGTAGGCTTGTTACTGTTTGAAATCTATATCAATGATTTGGATAAGAACGTACATGGCAAGTTTGCAGATGTGAATAAAGTGGGTGATATATTCGACAGTGAAGACGATTGTCAAAAATGGCAGCAGGATCTTGATCGGTTGGCCAACTGGGCTGAGGAATGGTTGATGGAGTTTAATGCAGAGAAATATGATGTGTTGCATTCTGGGAAGTCTAACATGCACAGGACCTACACAGTGAATGGTTGGGCTCTGGGGAGTGTTGTAGAGCAGAGGGATATAGGAGTGCAGGTACACAGTTTGTTGAAAGTGGCATCACAGGTAGATAGGGTGGTCGAAAAGCCTTTTGGTACATTAGGCTTCAATCAGTCAGAGCATTGATATAGAAGTTGGGAGGTCATGTTGCGGTGGTATAAGATGTTGGTGAGACGTTGTTCAGTTATTGGCACCATGTTATAGCAAAGATGTTGTCAAACTGGAAAAGGTGCAGGGAGGATGTTGCCAGGACATGAGGGCCTGAGCTATAGGGAGAGGTTGTGCAGGTTAGGACTCTATTCTTTGGTCAGCAGAAGGACGAGGGGTGATCTTATAGAGGTGTACAAAATCATGACAGGAATAGATTGGGCAGATGCACAGAGCCTCTTGCCCAGAGTAGGGGAATCAGGAAGCAAAGGACATAGATTTTAGATGAAGGGGAAAATATGTTATAGGAACCTGAGGGGTAACTTTTTCACACAAAGGGTGGTGGGTGTATGGAACATGTTGCCAGAGGAGATAGTTGAGGCAGGTACTATTGCGACATTTAAGATACATGGATGACAGGTTTAGAGGGATATGGGCCAAATGCAGGCTGGTGAGACTAGTGTAGATGGGTCATGTTGGTCAGTGTGGGCAGGTTGGGCCGAAGGGCCTGTTTCCGCACTGTATCACTCTATGACTCTGTGACTAGCTTGTGTTCGGTTTGCTTGATCGGTGTCGTGGAGTAGTTCCCGATCCAGTCAAGGCCTACAGCTGTTGCCTTGATTCGGAGCAGCCAGCAAACTGTCATCCCTCTCCTTGCCCAGCCACCATTCATCGTTTGTGCTCAAGGGCGCCTCCTGCAGCCGGCCTACATGAAGCAGAGGGTAAGACCTCGCTTACTCTTACCAACAGTTTGCATTTGAGTCCATTCCAGTGTCGCGGACTCCCTCCACCCTCATCTCCAGTTCTCCAAACATCAGGGACAAGCAGGTTCCCAGCACGGCAGCTTCCCTCTTCAAATGTGTTTCCGGGTTTTGCGACGGGCGAACCAGGTCTGCCACTGGGGATAGCTGCGGCACAATGGGCTTCTGCCGCGGCACGGCGGTATGTCAAAAGAATCGAGCTTTCCTTCCCCTGCCTTGTTCTTTTCAAGGTCCTCAAAGACGTAGTAACTGCATCTGATTTGTTTTCATTTATTCACTGGCCCCTGATGACATCAGACAAACATGCAACATTGATGGGCTGGTAATAGCCAGGTCATCCATTGATCCTTCCTGCACTATTAAGATATAGTATCTCATCCTTGTATTCTTCACTCAAGGATATGAATATAGGAAATATACCCCCACATGTAATCAAAGCCAAATTACATGGTCTGAGTGTGATCCAGAGATACATGTTCTTCTATATGCTCTGATTGATGTCTTTCCCAGTCAAGAAGTAATCCAGGAGAAGCCAGGTATTAGTTTTGAAGCCATGCAGAGTTCTATCCATCATATTAGCCAGCAGCATATTGAATATTCCACAAGCTCCTCATTTTCTGCAGCATAAAACCATTCTGTTCCTGTTCTGTTATTGTTTGAACTTTTGTTCATTAGTTCACTCCAAACCCAATCTTATCACCACAGCATATTCCTTTTATATTGTCAAATTAGGGTTGGGATTGGGAAGACCAAAGTCATGGTCTTTCATTCCGTAGCCCGAACTTGCATAGTACCAAGCTACTGACGAACTTGACACCTTATCAACACTGAACAGAGGTTGCTCACTTCCATCTCATGTAAAAAGACGTCTCGACACCTGTCTTGTGTCGAAATCCTTGTCTATGTGTCTCCAGACTTGGCACTGTACGGGAGTAACTCTACCACTACGCCAGAGATCTATGGATGCACAGTCATTGGATACATTCAACTTTAAAAGTGATCAGAATTTTTGATACTGAGAGAATCAAGGCATGGGGTGATCAGGCAAAACCATGAACTTGAGGTAGAGCATTCATTATGATGTTATTGAATAGGAAAGAAGTCTTAGGGGATCAGAGGATTTACTCCTGCTTTTATTGATATTCTTACTTTAAAGGTTGTCGTCTTGCACCTATCACCCAGTTGCCTCTGCCTCCAATCTCAAACACTTTCCCTCCCCCATCTTCCTACACTACTCCTCAATCCTCTCTTTATATACGTTATCTTCCCTCTCCATTCTCAGTCCCGATCAACTATCTTGTCCAGTTATGTTGATACTTATTTTCCCTCCCTAGTGAGCTCCTCCGGCAGTTTGTTCTTTTTCATTATGAAAATTCTCATGAATTGGAGAGTCCAAAATCGCTGATTTAAAGTATATCTGCCATTGAATAGAGGTGTGATACTCCGATACAGTGTTAATGTAGAACATAGAAAAGTACAGCATACAGTGTATGTGCCGAACATAATGGCAAGATGAACTAATCTCATCTTACCGTACGTGATCAAGATCTCTCCATTCCCTGCATATCCACGTGCCTATCTAAAAGCCACGTAAATGACACTATAATATCTGCCTCCATCACACCCCTACCAGTAAATTCCAACCACTCACACCCACTGTGTAAAGAGTCGCCCCATACACCCTCTCTAAACTTTACCCCTCTCACCTTAAAACTTTGCCCGCTAGTCTTTGACATTTCCACCCTGAGAAAAAGGTTTTGACTTTCGCCTGTCTATGCCTCTCATCATTTTATATAACTCTCTCAGGTCTCCACTCAACCTCTGGGGCTTCAGAGAAATCAATCCAAGTTTTTCAAACCTCTTCTTATATCTAATATCCTCTAATCTAGGCAGCATTCAAGTAAATCACTTCTGCACCCTTTCCTAGTCCTTCACGTCCTTCCTGTAATGGTGTGACTAGTACTGCACACAATACACCGTGCTCTGTCCATCTCAGTCGTGGAATTATATCCCACTATATACTTCCTCACAGTCTGCAATTCCACCAAACTTCATGTTTCTGAACTTATTTCTTGTTATTGAAATAATTTCTGGACAACAGAGTTACTATTTCCAGGCTATAATATATTTTAAAATTATAATTAGTGATGGATAGCTTTATTGTAACACTTTCAGCAGAGCAAAGTAAGTTGGGAGTTGACACTAAAGCAGGTGGAACAGCACTTCATGTTCATGTCTAATATCAAGTAATCTGGATTATTCTCTTTTGGAACTGTCGACCCATTACAGTTTGCCTAACGTCACCACTGGTGAACAGAGGATGCGATCTCACTGGCTCTTCACTCTGCACTGGACCACTTGGACAATAAAAACACATACGTCAGGGAGATGTTTATAGACCACAACTCGGCGTTTAATACTATCATCCCCTCCAAGCTGGTTGCGGAGCCCCTGTCCAAATACAAAAACAAGTCAGTTTTAACATATATTTGGAATTCGGAGGAGGTACAGTGGTACATTTAAACATCCTTCAGTATCGCTGCGACGCTGCAGAGATTTATTTTAAAAGTTACTGGGTGTTATGGGACTGCGAGAGGTATTATCACCAGACTGCGTAGCTCCCACTACTGTGGCTAGCAACCTGCCAGGAAACCGATGCACCAAAAGGGGGAGAAAATCTTTCTGGACTTTTACACCTGCGTCTGGAACAATCCCCCTTACTGGCTCGTCGTTACTAGCCGGATCGGTCTGGCTTTTGTGCGGTGTGGGAGGATTTCTGCACCGTCTCGACCTCCTTCTGCAGCCTTGAAACTTGGCGACCTCCTTTCTCTCGGCAAGACCGGCGGAAATATGAGGCTTCCAACAACAACGACGGCAGGCAAATCCCTTTCGTTGCTGCAGGAGCAGCGAAGGTCAACAGCTCGCCATGTAATGCAGGAGATTCGAGATAGCCAGGCGAAGAGGTGGTGACACAGCAGTTTTCGTGGGAGCCGCCATTATCGAGGCAACACCACTTGCCTCCCGCCCTTGAACTGTTCCATATTGTTTTTGGTTGTGGACATGGTCTCGTGCCATTTGGACTGTCTGTGTATGTCTGGCCCTTTGTTTAAGTGCTTTGCTTATATTGTAGCGTCTGGTACCATGCAGGGGCAGTGTTCTGGGGGATTGGGGCAGTCCGTGGGCTATGCAAAGGCGGCTGCTTCAGCTGCTTCAGCTGCTCCTCTTGGGGCCCGGTTCCCCATGAGGAACCTGCCTTTTTGAGCATGGGGTAAGGTGCTACTTGCCCCCCAAGATGAACCTGGAGGACTGCACGGCTGCCGTGGATGTGGGGGCCAAGCCCGCAGGCACTGTACGTGGGCAGGATGTTTGGGGAGGCCATGTCCTTCCTCGAGTCCGTTGAGGGGGTGAACGTGGCCGTGAGTAAGGGGGTCACAGTGGGGGAAGTTTTCTTGCAGGTCGAGCCCATAGGGTCCATCGCGCAGCGGGTGGTCCTGTCCAACATCCTGCCCTGCATCACAAATGTGGCCCTCCTTCCCCACCTTCACACCCTGGGGAAGGTCATCACGGACATCACCCCGATATCCCAGGGGTTCCGCAGGAAGGAGCTGCGGCACGTTCTTTCCCTCCGGCGCCAGCTGACGATGTTGCTGGACCGGGAGGAGGAAGTTGACGGGCGCTTCTGTGTCCAGCAGGATGGGCGTGATTTCACCATGTACTGGACATCGGAGCACCCAAGGTGCCATGCCTGTAAGGAAGTGGGGCATATTCGGAGGAATTGCCACAAATTCCGGGCGGGGGGGCCTCCGCCTCCGGTGCCACAAACCCCCCCCCTCCTGCTTGAGTCAGGGAACCCTGGGGTTGTGCAGGTGGGGAATTGGAGATTGAAAAGCAGGGGGGAAAGGTGGCAAAGAAGATGAAACACATGGGGAACAAAACCTCCAGGGACAGGAATGATCCACCCATCCCTTCAACTCCCGTTAGGTAGCAATGTTACAAAATTTTGAGAGTTTAAAAATCAAGTCTGCAATTTATCCCATCAGGTAAAGCATAAAAAGAAGTTTAATTTGACACCTAATTCACTTTCATATCTTCAGTATTAAAAACGTTATGGCCATTTTCATACTCGGAAATTAGCATCTTGTTCCCTATTGCTTTTCCATTGACTTAACACAAAAGCTGTGATCGAGGACAGTCAAAAGCCCATAACTTTCTTAAAAATTAAGAGAACTGAATGAAATGTTCAGTTATTTTAGATTGAAGCATATGAAACCAATATAAAACATCTTACATGGATGACCTGAAATTAAACTCTATAATTAGTTAATTACCTAATTGTAGTTAATTACAAAATTGACCGTTGTGACGGAAATAGTAATAAACACCCAGACTGCCTTGAAAATTCAAAAATGTGATATTCTCAAGATCAGAACTTTAATATTATTGTATTATATGCTGTAAGTCTGTAATAGATATGTAAATAAATTACAATTTCTAGCAATAGACCAATTCTTTATGGAGAAGATCAGTTGTTAGCTGGTACATTGGCATATCATAATCAGTAGCATCATCATACTCCTCAGATTGTAACCAATAAGCAACTCGGTACACCTTGTTTTTCCTCCTTTTCAATTTTGGCATTGTAAACTACAAGTTTTTGCTCTTCAAACCATGCATGACATGCCTTTCTGCCATTAAGAATGTCCTGTAGATTCCATTTCTTAAGAAAAGGTATATATTTTTAATAGCCTAAGTATCCAAATAATAAACTAATCCCATTCACACAAGAATTCACAATTTAACATGATTTTTAAATCTCACTGTCATGAATTTATATGCCAGATGGAAGGAATTTAATGTTTAATTCCCATAATCTAGAAACATCCACTCAATATAATCAAAATTATTATTTTTTTGCACAATAACCATATAACCATGTAACAATTACAGCACGGAAACAGCCCATCTCGGCCCTTCAAGTCCATGCCGAACGCTTTTTCTCCCCTAGTCCCATCTACCTGCACTCAGACTATAACCCTCCATTCCTTTCTTGCCCATATACCCATCCAATCTATTTTTAAATGATAAAATCGAACCTGCCTCCACCACTTCCACTGGAAGCTCATTCCACACAGCTACCACTCTCTGAGTAAAGAAGTTCCCCCTAATGTTACCCCAAAACTTCTGTCCCTTAATTCTCAAGTCATGTCCTCTTGTTTGAATCTTCCCTACTCTCAATGGGAAAAGCTTATCCACGTCAACTCTGTCTATCCCTCACATTTTAAAGACCTCTATCAAGTCGCCCCTTAACCTTCTGCGCTCCAAAGAATAAAGACCTAACTTGTTCAGCCTTTCTCTGTAATTTAGTTGCTGAAACCCAGGCAACATTCTCGTAAATCTCCTCTGTAATCTCTCTATCATGTTGACATCCTTCCTATAATTAGGCGACCAAAATTGTACTCCATACTCCAGAATTGGCCTCACCAATGCCTTGTACAATTTTAACATTACATCCCAACTTCTATACTCAATGCTCTGATTTATAAATGCCAGCATACCAAAAGCTTTCTTTACCACCCTATCTAAATGAGATTCCACCTTCAGGGAACTATGCACAGTTATTCCTAGATCCCTCTGTTCAACTGCATTCCTCAATTCGCTACCATTTACCATGTACGTCCTATTTTGATTTGTCCTGCCAAGATGTAGCACCTCACATTTATCAGCATTAAACTCCATCTGCCATCTTTCAGCCCACTCTTCCAAATGGCCTAAATCTCGCTGTAGACTTTGAAAATTTACTTAATTATCCACAACACCACCTATCTTAGTATCATCTGCTTACTTACTAATCCAATTTTCCACACCATCATCCAGATCATTGATGTACGTGACAAACAACAGTGGACCCAACACAGACCCCTGAGGCACCCCACTAGTCACCGACCTCCAACCTGACAAACAGCCATCCACCATTACTCTCTGGCATCTCCCATTCAGCCACTGTTGAATCCATCTTGCTACTCCACCATTAATACCCAACAATTGAATCGTTTTAACCAACCTTCCATGAGGAACCTTGTCAAAGGCCTTACTGAAGTCCATATAGACAACATCCACTGCTTTACCCTAGATACAATTTCCCTAGTAACCTCTTCGACAAATTCAAGAAGATTAGTCAAATTTCCAGGCACAAATCCATGTTGACTGTTCTTAATCAGACCCTGTTTATCCAGATGCTTATATATATTATCCCTAAGTATCCTTTCCATTAATTTGCCCACCACTGACGTCAAACTAACAGGTCTATAATTGCTAGGTTTACTCTTAGAACCTTTTTAAACAATGGAACAACATGCGCAGTACGCAAATCCTCCAGCACTATTCCCGTTTCTAATGACATTTGAAATATTTCTGTCATAGCCCCTGCTATTTCTACACTAACTTCCCTCAATGTCCTGGGGAATATCCTGTCAGGACCTGGAGACTTATCCGTTTTCATATTTTTCAAAAGTGTCCACACTTCCTCTTCTTTAAATCTCATAGTTTCCATAGCTACTCTGCTCGTTTCCCTTACCTCACATAATTCAATATCCTTCTCCTTGGTGAATACCGAAGAAAATAAATTGTTCAATATCTCCCCCATCTCTTTTGGCTCAGCAGATAGCTGTCCACCCTGACTCTCTAATGGACCAATTTTATTCCTTGTTATCCTTTTGCTATTAATATAGCTGTAGAAACCCTTTGGGTTTACTTTCACCTTACTTGCCAAAGCAACCTCATATCTTCTTTTAGCTTTTCTAATTTATTTCTTAAGATTCTTTATACATTCTTTATACTCCTGCAGCATCTCATTTACTCCATGCCACCTATAATTATTGTAGATCTCTCTCTTTTTCCGAACCAAGTGTCCAATTTCCCTTGAAAACCATGGCTCTTTCCAATTTTTACTGTTTCCTTTCAACCGAACAGGGACATAAAGATTCTGTACTCTTAAAATTTCTCCTTTAAATGTCCTCCATTTCTCTTCTACATCCTTCCCATAAAACAACATGTCCCAATTCACTCCTTTCAAGATTCAAGATTCAAGATTCAAGATTTCCTTTATTGTCATTCAGACCTTTCGGTCTGAACGAAATTGTGAAATCCTTTCGCATTTTAAATCCTTTCGCATCTCCTCAAAGTTAGCCTTTCTCCAGTCAAAAATCTCAACCTTAGGTCCAGTTCTGACCCTCTCCATAATTATATTGAAACTAATGGTATTGTGATCACTGGACCCAAAGTGCTCCCCAACGCATACCTCCACCACCTCCTGTCTCATTTCCTAACAGGAGGTCCAGCACTGGCCCCTTCTCTTGTAGGTACCTCTATGTATTGCTGCAAAAAACGATCCTGCACACATTTTACAAACTCCAAACCATCCAGTCCTTTTACAGAATGTGTTTCCCAGTCTATGTGTGGAAAATTGAAATCTCCCACAATACATGGGATTAAAACTGATATTTAGTATTAAAATATTGACTATGGGTAGACAATACACAAAATCTAGACGATTTAGATGCTCTTATGACATGATTGTCCAAAAAAAAAAGAGCATTTAAATCATCTTGCAAGTGGGTTTTTCTGGAACGCGATCGATCGGAACGTTGCATTTGCGGTGAATTTGAACTCTATAATGGCAGGAAAAACACTGCCGGTTCGTATGGGGCCCAAATCACATTTTTGCAATGTAAAATTAGATTAAAGCCTTCCCAAGAAGCAAGTTTATATGTAAAATAAACGACTTACCCTTTGTTTTGTCCCGTTCTTGCGATCCGTCGTGTTGTAGGCGTTGAGGGCGTTAGAAGTCGCTTTTTATTTTAATCTAATTATGAAATTGTCTCCCGATTTAAACAAAGGAAAAAAACGGGGACGAAAGCCCGATCGATTTTTCTTCAGCAGCTAAAAGCCCGAGGAAATCTGCGTCCGACAGGCAGTAGAAAACTGGATTTTAATCCCGACCCCCCCCCCCCTCAAAGGCGCAAAAGTCGCGCACATGGCCAGTGGCAGAACTGCAGCGCCGCTGAAGGTAAGTTTTGTAACATTGCTACGTTAGGGAGCCTGCAAGCCCCATATTCCAAAATTGGGGCAGAGGGGATCGGGCGGGAGGAGGGGGTGCCGCAGCCGAAGGTTGCTCAGGTGACCCCAGAGTCTGAGAGTTCCTCCCCTTCGAAAAAGAGGAGAAATCTCTCTAGGGAGGAGTGGAAGGGGACGAACGGGAATCCTCCAGGGGGGAGGGGAGTCCTGTGGTGGAGGAAGAATCCCGCCCTCTGGTTCGGGCCCCGGTCCCATGTTCTGGTGGGGATTCTGGGAAGGGTGGCAGTGGGGACCATACGGGTGTTATGGAGAAGGGGGAGATTCCTGTTGGGGATGGAATCCCGCATCAGGCACCCAAGGAAGCCCAGGAGCAACCCACCCAGGATGAGGTGCAGAGCATGCCCCTGGAGTTAGAGACTGTAGGCAGGGAGGGGGTTGGGGAAACCAGCCCTTCTCTCCCTCAGGAGTAACATCCAGAGGGACTCCCTGAGTCTGGAGAACTGGGGGAGGGATAGTCTCCCCCACTGTCGATGGTCTTGACTCCCCGGGTACATCGGGGGGAAGGCTCCTCTGCCACTGGCCCAAGGGTTGGGACTGAGGTGGAGGAGAGATCAGCGGGTGAGGCAGAGGCAACTGCTGCACAGGGTGAGGCGGGAGCATCGAGCACTAAGGGTGTGTCCGGGGATGGGGATGGTGTCTCCACCTGCCATGAGCGGGTGGAAGTAGATTCCTCGGACAATGAGTAGACTCCTCGGACAATAACGAATCAATAACGATCATTGCTCTACTCACTCGATACTGGAAATAACGAATGGAAGATCTGTTTTTTTTAATCTGCTTAAGATCCCTCCTACCTGTGTAGTAATGGCAACGGAAAATTGGACATTGGAAAATAAAGAAATTGCCATTACAGAGGGGGAGGGGTGAGGAGGTGCAGGGAGGGGTGAGGAGGTGCAGGGGTGAAGGGGAACGACCAGCGTCAGTTCATGTCCTTCTTGGCCAACCTGGAGAAGGATGCCAAGACCAAGAGCAGCGTCGTTCCTGTTGAGGGTAGAGGGACCAGTAGAGCGTCCCTTGTAGCCAGGGTCTGGAGGTCAAGGAGCACCGCCACCACCTAGGGTCCGCAAGGGGAGGAGAGGCTCTGCTGTCAGCGACTGAAGGACTGGTGACGGGATCTAGGGAGTGGGTAGGGCTGAAGATATCCTGGTTGTGTTGGGTTGCTCCTTGACCTGGCCAAGCTGACCATCCGCGGGTCATGGCACCAGGCGGAAGAGGGCTTTGCCCGAGCCTGATGCTTGCCCCTTTACCAGGGTTACTTCCGCGCCTGGGTGGTGTTAGAGAGAGGCATCGTTGTATAGTAGTTAATTCGTATATTTGTTACATAGTTGTTTGGAATTTAGTGTCTGAATAATTTGGTGATTTTGTAATATGGAGGTGGGTGTGGCACCACAGTTTGGTTTTTTGGGGGGTTTTGTATCGTGTTCGTAATCAAATAAATTATTTTTGATTTAAAAAAAAGCTGGTTAGCAAGCTCACAGAACTGGATGTCTGCGCATCCCTCTGCAATTGGATCCTCGACTTCCTCATCACAGACCAGTCTGTTCGAATTGGCTAAAACACTTCTTCAATAACCATCAATACATGAGCACCTCAAGACTGTGTGATCAGTTCCCTGCTCTACTCATTCTTTACTCATGACTGTGTAGCCAGACACAGTGCGAATTCAATCCTCAAGCTTGTTGATGACACCACCGTTGTTGGATGAATTACAGATGGTGATCAATCAGAGTATAGAAGTGAGATTGATCGATTGACAAAATGGTGCCACCACAACAACCTGGCTCTCAATGTCAGTAAGACCAAGGTAATGATTGTGGACTTTGGAAGAGGGAGGATGAGGACCCATAAACCTGTCTATATCGTTGGGACTATTGTGGAGAGAGTCAAAAGCTTCAAATTCCTGGGCGTGCATATTTCCAAAGAGCTTTCCAGGACGAGCACACTGATGCAATTATAAATAAAGCACATCAATGCCTCTCCTTCCTGAGAGGACTACGGAGATGCGGTATGTCAGAGAGGATTCTCTTGAACTTCTACATGTGTACAGTAGAGAGCATATTGACTGGTTGCATCATGGTCTGGTTTGGCAACTTGAATGCCCTGGCAAAAAGATGTGAACACTGCCCAGTCCATCACGGGTTCTAACCTCCCCACATTGAAGGGATTTATCAGAGTCCCTGCCTCAAAAAGGCAGCCAGCATCATCAGAGACCCACACCACCCTGGCCACACACTCATTGCATCCCTGCCATTGGGAAGAAGGTACTGTAACATCCAGGTGCAGGTACAGCTTCTTCCCTACAGGCATTAGGCTATTAAATACTACAACCTCAAATAAGCTCTGAACTACATAGACTATTATTGTTATTATTGCACTTTTTATTGTTTGTTTTGTATTTTATGTGTGCGTATGCATGTGGGTGTGTATATATATATACACGCACCAAACTTTATTTCTCGTTTATTATATTGTTTACAGTGTATTATGTTTAAATATTCTCTTGTGCTGCTGCAAGGAAGAATGAGGGTAGGGTGTTGACATGGATAGAAAATTGGTTGGCAGACAGGAAGCAAAGAATAGGAGTGAACGGGTCCTTTTCAGAATGGCAGGCAGTGGCGAGTGGAGTGCCGCAAGACTCGGTGTTGGGGCCGCAACTGTTTACATATATATTAATGATTTGGAAGAGGGAATTAGGAGCAACACTAGCAAGTTTACGGATGATACAAAGCTGATGGCAGTGTGAACTGTGGAGGATGTTAGGAGGTTGCAGGGTGACCTGGACAGGTTGAGTGAGTGGGCAGATGCATGGCAGATGCAGTATAATATAGATAAATGTGAGGTTATCCACTTTGGTGGCAAAAACAAGGGGGCAGATTATTATCTCAATGGGGTTAGGTTAGGTAAGGGGGAGGTACAGTGAGACCTGGGCGTCCTTGTACACCAGTCACTGAAATTTGCGTGCAGGTACAGCAGGCAGTGAAGAAAGCTAATTGAATGTTGGCTTTCACAACAAGAGGATTTCAGTATAGGAGTAAAGAGGTTCTTCTGCAGTTGTATAGGGCTCTGGTGAGACCACATTCTGGAGTATTGTGTCCAATTTCGGTCTCCTAATTTGAGGAAGGACATCCTTGTGATTGAGGCAGTGCAGTGTAGGTTCACGAGATTGATCCCTGGGATGGTGGGACTGTCATGTCGAAAGATTCAAATGACTAGGCTTGTGTTCACTGGAGTTTAGAAGGGTGAGGGGGGATCTTATAGAAACATAAAAAATTATAAAAAGGACTGGACAAGCTAGATGTAGGAAAAATGTTCCCAATGTTGGGTGAGTCTAGAACCAGGGGCCACACTTAGAATAAAGGGGGCCATTTTAAGACTGGTGAGAAAAAATGTTTTCACCCAGAGAGTTGTGAATTTGTGGAATTCCCTGCCACAGAGGGCAGTGGAGGCCAAGTCACTGGATGGATTTAAGAGAGAGTTAGATAGAGCTCTATGTTCAAGAAGGAACTGCTGATGCTGGAAAATCGAAGGTAGACAAAAGTGCTGGAGAAACTCAGTGGGTGCGGCAGCATCTATGGAGCAAAGGGAAATAGGCAACGATTTCCCTATTGCACCCGCTGAGTTTCTCCAGCACCTTTGTCTACCTTAGATAGAGCTCTCGAGGCTCGTGGTATCAAGGGACATGGGGAGAAGGCAGGCACGGGTTATTGATTGGGGACGATCAGCCATGATCGCAATGAATGGCGGTGCATCCTCCTGCACCTATTTTCTATGTTTCTATGTTTCTAATGTCATTGTTCTATCTGGAACTTGTGACAATAAAACTCTCTTGACTCTTGACTCTTCTTGATAAATATACTGAAATCCTGACATCCATGATACTTGTCACAAAATGAGTTTGCATGAATTGTATTAATGCCATCATCTGACAAGTATAAGTTTTACATTTATATGTAAAATAATTAGAAATCAGCACCAGATCTCTGTATGTCCCTGTGGTCTTTGTAGCTGATGACATACTATTGAATTGTTCAATTTAGGAAGTCCACCAGCAATATGGCAAGCTCCCATTAACAGCAATGTGATAGTGTCCAGCTTTAATTCTCATTGATGCTGGTTGAAAGATAATGATTGTACATGCTCGTTGGACAGGGTGGCAGTGGCCCAGTGGGAGAGGTGCTGCAAGTTTCCATCCACGATGTTTGTGAAGAGTAGTCATATTTATATTTTGAATATTTTAAGTAAGTTGAAACTATGAGTCATAGAGTGATACAGTGTGGAAACAGGCCCCTTGGCCTAACTTGCCCACACCGGCCAACATGGCCCAACTACACTAGTCCCACCTGCCTGTGCTTGTTCCATTTCCTTCCAATCCTGGTCTATCCATGTACCTGTTTCTTAAATACTGGCATAGTCCCTGCCTTAAGTCCCTCCTCTGGCAGCTTGTTCACACACCCACTACCGTTAGTGTAAAAAAGTTCTTATTAAATCGTTTCCCCTTCACCTATGAGAGTTTTTTAAAGTGTAATACAATTTTAAGATGTAGTAAAGTTTCATTAATGTTATTTTGTTTATGCAGTACAGGTATAAAAGCTACGTAGTAAAATTGGGTTAACCTTTTAAAATTGCCATTACATTATATATTTTATTACATGCATAAATTCAGTTTGTTATTTTTGAAACAACTTGCAAAGTCTATTTTGGAATAAACAGAATAGTGACTATAACAGCTTATGACAAGCACATTATTCTGAGGAAAGAGCATCCAGCTTGGGCGAGGGCATATGGCGCTACCTTCTGCTGGCGTCGCTCCAAAACAAGTCACAACACTCGTCTCGGGTCATGGAAAGTCTCAGGTTTATTCATGAAGTTTGCTTTTCTATTGGTGGGTGTGAGTGTGTGTCTTATTCCTTTTTTCCTTTCTTTAAAACAAGATACATTTTGGCAAATACTACCTTATCAACTAAATTAATTAAAGGGAATATAAAGAGCAAATTGCTGCACAACCTCCTTCTTGATAGTATTTTGTGTAATATGCTGTTCATTAAAAGGATTCAGTAAAGTATATTTTTCTTCTGTTTTTATATCTAATCTGTCACATTTAGCCAACAGATATGCAGATGGCAGAGTTTTGAGAGCTGCTCAGGCCCCAGACACCGTGGGGAAGGCTGTTGCTGATAGACTTCTCCTACATGAGTTAGGTCAAGAGGAGTCAACCTGTTACAACACCTGTTTTTTACATATGCAAATCTGTTGTTTTGTCATTTCATTAAACAAGGGAAGGCCGTAGTCTCTTGGGGTTGTTAATGAGCTTGGAATGCAGCCCATTTGGAAAGAAATCTAGCAAAAATAGATAACTGTGATTTTACTATTGTGTTTATAAGATGTCACTTTATTGGGCATTGTCTCTGCAAGATTACTGTTTTTATATGAGGGGGGGTGGGGGGCAATACAGAGTTTGTATTTGGAGGCAAGAATAAAAGAGAAGGTGTTTGCTGTCGTTGACTGTAGGGTAAATCAGAAATCTGACATGCCTAGAAGCTAATAGCTGCCATGTGGGACTGCCACACACTGTATACCATAGTTTCATCATCTGCTGAGCCTGCAGCATGATTTCCAAGCACTCAAGCCTACAACATGTCTACTTAGGTTTAGAGCTGATTGATCCACATTACATGCTCAGGGGAAGTTACACAGTAATACACAAATGATTAAAATCTGTTAAAAGATCTATATAGGTGAATATAAACAGGTCATGGATTGAACAATATCAGTTCTTTTAAAGAATGAATGATCATTTGCCTTTCAAATTGGTTTCTCAAACAACATTTTCATTGTTAAATATATTGAGGCAGCTGTTTGTCAAATTCAGAGTAAATTAATTAACAGTATATAAAAATATTCAAGATTTTTTTGAAATGGTAACTGTGTGTGTGTGTCCTTGTCTAGAAGCATTAAAAGCTAAATTGCTCAGCTCTCAGATTTACTCCAAGAAATAAGTCACTTTGAATAAGACAGGGGACAAGGTACAATTGTTTTTAGCAAACTGACTGGATGTGTTATCTTATAAAGTCATAGCTTTCTCCTAGAAGAACCGAAACCTGAAATAAAGGAACAAATGTTGCAAAGCTGCCATCATGAGTTAAGTCGTGAACCATGAAATTGCTGCTAATTTTTTTCTTCACTAAAGACGATAAGACCAGAAATACTGTGTGATAAAGAGAGTAATTTCAACTAAGCTGTTGAATATGACAATGATTGTGATCTATAGGTTACTAACACGCTTGCCTTGTTTGATCAAGTGTCCACTTAGCTGTGACCAGCAACTAGAGTTCATCTGAAGCCTTTTGAAGCAACTTGTTGAACCCTTTTCTGACCTTCTGACCTTGTCAAGTGACTTGCTGTGCTTTGACAGCTTGAATTATCTAAAAGGAAGCTTTTTTCTTTTGTCTGAAAGAACCACATTAACTCTAGATGCACTGACGATATTTCCTCTGACCCAATGCCCCCATAAAACTACTCCCCACCCCCTGCAACACTTCCCGCTCTCCCTGCCCCCTTCTGGGTTGGCCCATGGAATTTGCTGGGTGTGTACAATGTGTTCATCTCATCAGGTCTTGTCAGCATTTTGTTTCTGAGTAGTTCTGACTTGTAGACATTTCTTAGCTGTATTAAATACCAACTCTCCTTAATAGGGACGTTCATTAAAGATACGTCTTTGATGGCAGTGCTTCGGTTTCAAATACCTTGATGTGAAGCTTAAGAAGTTATTGTTCTAAACCCTCCTTGATGTGCCTTATTTAGATCTGCAGAGTAAATCCAAGAAGATAAACTGCAAGGCAGCAGGTGGAGATCAGAACAAGAGATTAGAACAAATTGTATTTGTATTTTGTTATGATTGTTGACAACTGCTAAAACTCACTAATCTTGTGTTCAATTGACATGCAAATAAATCTAATTTAGCTTCTACGAAGATACTGAGGATAACGTGATTTTATTACTCCTTCTATTATGTTTGTTACTAATTTATCTCATCCAAATGTAACCTCACTTGCTTGAAGCACTATGCTTGTTGCAAGAGTCTTAAAATGGTCTGACAGAGTTATGTCTAGACTATGAATTGAGGATAATTGCATATCCTGCAGTGAATAGGGTAAGTTTAAAGAATATCTTTGTTCAACAGAATTGCAAAATTGATACAGATAAGGCACTTTCCCCCTTTTTAAAACATAGTTGCTTATTTCCCACCACATCATCTCTGTGAAGAAGGGCTATTATTTAAAAGATAACAAAATTATTGGATAAAATAATCAGACCTAGTAGCATTGTATTCCCTTTATCCACAAGACTCTTGGTTTGGTATTGTTAAATCTCTTTTTGTGAATAGAAAGCCAATGAGCAGTTCTTTCACTGTGCTTATTCAAAGAGACAGTGTTCAAAGCTGCCAGCTGCCATCACCTGTCATCCTTTAAAAATGAGAATGTGCTATATCAAGGTTGATAAAACATTGTTACAGGACTTTTCGTAGGGATAGAGTTTTAAACAAGTATTTTTCCTTTTTTTAATTTTAAGCACTTTTTTTTAAAATATTGGACTTTTGCAAGAGCTATGATTTTGCAATAATAAATACTGTTTTCTCGATAATTAAACCCGATTTCAAATAGTTTGTAAAAAATGATTTAACTTACAGGATTTTGGCATAACAATTGTCTATTACACATACCTTTAAAATATTAACATTCAGACATTACTTTCCCAACAAATAAAAATGAGATTCCCATCATGCGTATTGTTTAAAAGGGTCCTGCTGTAAGATGTGCGGTATAGAACATAGAACAGTACAGTGTTAAAGAAGGAACTGCAGATGCTGGAAAATCGAAGGTACACAAAAATGCTGGAGAAACTCAGCGGGTGCAGCAGCATCTATGGAGCGAAGGAAATAGGTAATGTTTCGGGCCGAAACCCTTCTTCAGACTGATAGGGGGTGGGGAGAAGAAAGGAAAAAAGGAACAGGAGGAAAAGGAGGAGCCCGAGGGTTGGGGGAGGGGCGGAGACAACCAGATGGCTGATGAAGGGGAGGGGACAGCCAGGGCTAGCAGAATTGGGAGAATTCAACGTTCAGGCCACCAGGATGTAGACTGCCCAAGCGGAATATGAGGTGCATTTCCTCCAATTTACGGTGTTGCTCGCTGTGGCCATGGAGGAGACCCAGGACAGAGAGGTCAGATACGGAATGGGAGGGGGAGTTGAAGTGCTGAGCCACCGGGAGTTCAGGTTGTTATTGCGGACCGACCGGAGGTGTTCGGCGAAACGATCGCCAAGCCTCCGCTTGGTCTCACCGATGTAGATCAGCTGGCATCTAGAGCAGCGAATGCAATAGATGAGGTTGGAGGAGATGCAGGTGAACCTCTGTCGCACCTGGAACGACTGCTTGGGTCCTGGAATGGAGTGGAGGGGGGAAGTGAAGGGACAAGTGTTGCATCTCTTGCAGTTGCAAGGGAAAGTACCAGGGGAGGGGGTGGTATGGGAGGGAAGGGAAGAATTGACAAGGGAGTTACGGAGGGAGCGGTCTTTGCGGAAGGCAGACATAGGGGGAGATGGGAAGATGTGGCGAGTGGTGGGGTCACGTTGGAGGTGGCGGAACTGACGGAGGATCACTTGTTGTATGTGACGGCTGGTGGGGTGAAAGGTGAGGACTAGGGGGACTCTGCCTTTGTTGTGAGTGGGGGGATGGGGAGAGAGAGCAGTGTTGCGGGGTATGGCAGAGACCCTGGTGCGAGCCTCATCTATGGTGGAGGAGGGGAACCCCCGTTCCCTGAAGAATGAGGACATTTCAGATGCCCTGGTGTGGAACGCCTCATCCTGGGAGCAGATGCGGCGTAGACGGAGGAATTGGGAGTGGGGGATGGAGTCCTTACAGGAAGCAGGGTGGGAAGAAGTGTAGTCCAGATAGCCATGGGAGTCGGTAGGTTTGTAGTGGATGTCGGTAAGGAGTCTATCACCTGCGATGGAGATAGTGAGGTCAAGGAATGGTAGGGAAGTGTCGGAAATGGTCCAGGTGTATTTGAGTGCCGGATGGAAGTTGGTGGTGAATCGGATGAAGTCAGTCAGTTGTGTGTGGGTGCAGGATGTGGCACCAAAACAATCATCGATGTAGCGGAGGTAGAGGTCGGGGATGGGGCCCTGGTACGCATTGAACAGGGATTGTTCTACGTACCCGACAAAGAGGCAGGCGTAGCTGGGGCCCATGCGTGTGCCCATAGCTACGCTCAATGTCCTCATTCTTCAGGGAACGGGGGTTCCCCTCCTCCACCATAGATGAGGCTCGCACCAGGGTCTCTGCCATACCCCGCAACACTGCTCTCTCTCCCCATCCCCCCACTCAAACAAAGGCAGAGTCCCCCTAGTCCTCACCTTTCACCCCACCAGCCGTCACATACAACAAGTGATCCTCCGTCAGTTCCGCCACCTCCAACGTGACCCCACCACTCGCCACATCTTCCCATCTCCCCCTATGTCTGCCTTCCGCAAAGACCGCTCCCTCCGTAACTCCCTTGTCAATTCTTCCCTTCCCTCCCATACCACCCCCTCCCCTGGTACTTTCCCTTGCAACCGCAAGAGATGCAACACTTGTCCCTTCACTTCCCCCCTCCACTCCATTCCAGGACCCAAGCAGTCGTTCCAGGTGCGACAGAGGTTCACCTGCATCTCCTCCAACCTCATCTATTGCATTCGCTGCTCTAGATGCCAGCTGATCTACATCGGTGAGACCAAGCGGAGGCTTGGCGATCGTTTCGCCGAACACCTCCGGTCGGTCCGCAATAACCAACCTGAACTCCCGGTGGCTCAGCACTTCAACTCCCCCTCCCATTCCGTATCTGACCTCTCTGTCCTGGGTCTCCTCCTGGCCACAGCGAGCAACACCGTAATTGGAGGAAATGCACCTCATATTCCGCTTGGGCAGTCTACATCCTGGTGGCCTGAACGTTGAATTCTCCCAATTCTGCTAGCCCTGGCTGTCCCCTCCCCTTCATCAGCCATCTGGTTGTCTCCGCCCCTCCCCCAACCCCTCGGGCTCCTCCTTTTCCTCCTTTTCCTTTTTCCTTTCTTCTCCCCACCCCCTATCAGTCTGAAGAAGGGTTTCGGCCCGAAACGTTACCTATTTCCTTCGCTCCATAGATGCTGCTGCACCCGCTGAGTTTCTCCAGCATTTTTGTGTACCATAGAACAGTACAGCACAGGAACAGGCCATTTGGCCCACAAAGTCTGTGCTGAACATGATGCCAAGACGAATCTGCCTGCACATAATCCATATCCCAACATCTGTACAAAAGTCTCTTAAATGCTACTATCATATCCGCTTCCACGACTACCCTGGCTCTCACCACCCTCTGTTTAAGATCCTTGCCATGCACATCTATCTATATACTTTTAAAACTGTGTGTGTGTGTGTGTGCGCGCGTGTGTGTCGATTTTCAGATATTTTCAGATCAGATTTTTGGCCTTTGATTCCACGCACAAACTCTGAGATTTTTTCCATTTCGCTAGCGATTTCTCTTTCACATTCGCAAATCCACTCCTCATTACATTTAGACATTTTTATGCACACATTTTAAAATAAAACTGTTAGTGATAAGGGGAACGAGAGATAAAGACGATGAGAGATGAGATGAAGAACAATGAATGACAAAATGCATAAAATTAAAGATGATAAAGGAAGCAGGCCATTGTTAGCTGTTAGTTGGGTGAAAACAAGAAGCTGGTGCTAGTTGGGTGGGGGAGGGATAGAGAGAGAATGCCGGGGTTACCTGAAGGCAGAGAAATTAATATTCATTACACTGGGCTGTAAGTTGCCCAAGCGATATATGAGATGCTGTTGCTCTAATTTGCATTTAGTCTCACTCTGACAATGGAGGAGACCTAGGACAGAAAGGTCTGTGTGGGAATGGGAAGTAGAATTAAAGTGTTTAGCAACCGGAAGATCAGGTAGGTTCAGGTGGACTAAATAATCGGCCAGTCTACCTTTGGTCTCGCCAATGTATAAGACTTCACATATTGAACAACGGATAGAGTAGATGAGGTTGGAGGAGGTGCAAGTGAACCTCTGTCTAACCTGAAAGGACTGTCGGGGTCCCTGGACAGAGTTGAGGGAGAAGGTATTGCGACAGGTGAAGCATCTTCTGCAGTTGCAGGGGAAGGTACCTGGGGAGGGGGTGGTATGGGTGGGAAGGGATGACTTAACCAGGGAGTTGCGGAGGGAACAGTCTCGGCGGAAAGTGGAAAGGGGTGGAGATGGGAAGATGTGAATAGTGGGATTCCGGTGGAGGTGGTGAATATTTTGGAGGATTATGTGTCGAATGCGACGGCTGATGGGATGAAAGGTAAGGACTAGGGGGACTCTGTTGCAACTAGGGGGAGGGGGAGCAAGTGCAGAGCTATGGGGTACCGAGGAGACATGAGTGTGGGCCTCATCTATGATGGGAGATGGGAACCCCCGTTCCCTAAAGAATGAGGACATATCGGATATCCTGGTATGGAACACCTCGTTGGGGCCACGGTGGGCAGTGGTAGAGTTGCTGCCTTATAGCCCTGTCCCACGGGCAGGCGGTTACTGGCGGTGACGCCCGGTGTAGCAGGAAGTTGGGACCACACGTGGTCGCCGGAACCGTATGTAGTTGGTCCCGACACCGCGCGGTGCTCAGAAAAACTGAAGGCCCTGTCCCACGGGCAGGCGGTGAAGCGCGGCGTTCCCGGAAGCGGGGACTGCGCAGCTACCATGGGAGCGCTGCGCAGGGGGCCGAGTGTTCACCGTACGCCCGGTCCCACAAGCATGCAGCAAGCGCAACCTAACCGGAAGCGGTTGCCGCGCGGAGGCCGAGTGTTTACCGTACGGTCTGTCCCACGAGCATGCGAATGCATGCGGCGAGCGCGGCGTCGGGTGATGACGTCATCGTGCAACACAATTTTTGGACAGTGTCAGTTTTTCTGAGCACCGCGCGGTGTCGGGACCAACTACATATGGTTCCGGCGATCTGCGTGGGACCGACCCCGCGGTCCATGCGCGGTCCCAACATCCTGCTACACCGCGCGTCACCGCCAGTAACTGCCTGCCCGTGGGACAGGGCCATGACACTGTCCAAAAATCTCGGCCTGCCGCCCAGCCGCCGCCTCTTCACCACGAGCACCGCCTGTATGTCGCAAGCACCGCCTGTACGCCGCGAGCACCGCCTGTACGCTGCGAGCCGACTCGACATCATCGCGTAGCGCGTTGCGTTGCGCGATGACGTCATCACCCGACCCCGCGCTCGCCGCATGCATTCGCATGCTCGTGGGACAGACCGTACGGTAAACACTCGGCCTCCGCGTGGCAACTGCTTCCGGTTAGGTTGCACTAGCCGCATGCTCGTGGGACCGGCCGTACGGTGAACACTCAGCCCCCCGCGTGGCGCTCACGTGGTAGCCGCGCGGTCCCCGCTTCCGGGGATGCCGCGCTTCACCGCCTGTTACCGCCTGCCCGTGGGACAGGGCCTTTACAGCGCTTGCAGCACCGGAGACCCGGGTTCGATCCCGACTATGGGTGCTGTCTGTACGGAGGTTTACATTCTCCCCCTGACCATGTGGGTTTTCTCTGAGATCTTCGGTTTCCTCCCACTCCAAAAATACGTATTGGTATGTAGGTTAATTGGCTTGGTGTACATGTAACTTGTCCCTGGTGTGAGTAAGATAGTGTTATTGTGCGGGGATCACTGGTCGGTGCAGACTGTATCTCTTTATCTCTAAAACTTAAAAACTAAAAACTAAAACCTCATCTTGGGCGCAGATGCGGCATAGGCAGAGGAATTGGGAGTGGGGGATAGAGTTGCAGGAATCAGGGTGGGAAAAAGTGTGGTCAAGATATTTGTGGGAGTCAGTGGGTTTGTAATAGATGTCAGTCAATAGTCTATTTCCTTTGAAGGAGATGGTGAGCAACAATGGGGAGGGAGGTGTCGGAGATGGTCCAAATAAATTTGAGGGCAAGATGGAAATTGGTGGTGAAGTTGATGAAGTCCATGAGTTCTGCATGGGTGCAGGAGGTAACACCGATGCAGTTATCAATGTAATGGAGGTCGAGTTCGGGGATAGCGCCAGTGTAGGCCTGGAACAGGGATTGTTCAATGTACCCTACAAAGGAGCAGGCATAGCTGGGCCCCATGCGGGTACCTTGGACTTGGAGGAAGTGGGAGGAGTCATAGGAGAAGTTGTGGAGGGTGAGGACCAGCTCTGCAAGACAGAGTAAGAGTGTTAGTAGAGGGAAATAGGATGGTTCTGCGGTCGAGGAAGAAACAAAGAGCTTTTAAGCCTTCAATACAATACAATACAATACAATACGGTTTTATTCATCACATTGCACATAAAGTGCAAGTGAAATGAATTTGCCAGCAGTGGTACAATGATAAAGAACACACAATACACAATAACAATTTAACACAAACATCCACACAGCATTCATCACTGTGGTGGAAGGCACACAATTTGGCCAGTCTTCCATTTTCCCCCGTGGTCGGGACCTCAACCCTCCGCAGTCGCCGCTACAGGCGTCCAGATGAATGAAAGTCAAGGTAAGTCCTGAAACGGTGCCTCCCCCACCGGAGACCGCAGCTCCAGTTTGGTGTAGGCCGGCGGTCGGTGATTTAAAGTTCGCGCCGCAGCCAGAAGCATCGCAGACCGCAGGGCCAGCAGTCGAAGTCAAAGCTCCCCTCCAGGGATCCCCAGCGAGGGACCCTGCTCCCGATGGTAAGTCCATGCTGCACCCGCGGTAGAAGTTGGCCACGGGCTGGCAGTCGGAGTGGAAGCTTCTTCTTCCCCCGGTCCCCAGCGAGGGATCCCGGGCTGCGGACGCTGCGCCAGCTGGAGATCTGCAGACCGCGGCTTCAGGCTGCCGGCTACCGCGAGCCAGCGAAACGGAGCGCTCCCCTCCGGCGAGCCCCAGCGAGGGCTCGCCCGCTCCACGCCGAGAGTCCGCACTGCGCCCGCCGCTGAAGCCCCGGGCGCGTCTCCGGGAAAGGCCGCCCGATCCTCGATGTTAGGCCATGGGGGAGGCGATCTGGAAAAAGTCAACTCTCCATGGAGGAGGCGGCCAAAACGGTATCCCCTTTACCCCCCCCACACCACCCCCCACACCACCCCCCACACAAGACACACAAAGAAACATTAAAAACATACATTTAAACATACTAAATTTTTTTTTAAAGTTGGAAAGAAATGACACGCTGCTGACAGGGCGTCGGCTTGCAGCGCCCCCCACATTGGTGGGGGAAGGTGTTAAAGGACTGAACGTCCATAGTAAAGATGAGGGAGTGGGGGCTCGGAGAGACGAAGGGCATATGAGGTATCTAGTACATAGGTCGGGAGAGATTGGACCGGGGGGATAGGATGGAATCGAGGTATTTGAAAATCATTTCAGTGGGACATGAGCAGGCAGATACAATGGGTCTGCCCGGGCAGTTGGGTTTATGGATTTTGGGGAGAAGGTAAAACTGGGCTGCGCAGGAAACGATAAGGTTGGAGGCGGTGGAAGGCAGAAAGCCAGAAGTGATACCATTCCATGTATTTGTGTTGAATAAAATCGCCAAGTGGGACAGGCCCTTTATGGACTTGGACCACAAGTACTCTCAGTACATCAATGCTGTTAAGGGTCTATTTCGCTAACCTGATATGGAGTAGAATTACATATTATAGATGATACAATTTTTTTTTAAGTTAGTAATTTTAGTGATTTAGAGTGGAAACCCATATACTAGTGCTATCCTGCACACTAGCGGCTATTTGCAGAAGTGAATTAACATAAAAAACCTGTATGTCTTTGGAATGCGTGAGGAGTAGTGGCCAGAGGATCTGGGGTGACGGAGGAACTGAAGGAAATCCACATTAGGCATGAAATGGTTAGGGTTAGGGTTAGGGTTAGTTAGGGTTAGATAAATTATCCCCAGGACCTGATGGTCTCCATCCCAAGGTACTTAAGGAAGTGGCTCCAGAAATCGTGGATGATTTGGTGATGATTTTCCAATGTTCTATGGACTCAGGATCAGTTCCTGTGGATTGGAGGGTAGCTAATGTTATCCCACTTTTTAAGAAAGGCGGGAGAGAGAAAACAGGGAATTATAGACCAGTTAGCCTGACATCCGTGGTGGGGAAGATGCTGGAGTTAATTATAAAAGATGAAATAGCCGAAAATTTGGTTAGCAGTAACTGTCAGTCGGTCCGAGTCAGCATGGATTTACGAAGGGGAATCATGCTTGACTAATCTTCTGGAATTTTTTGAAGATGTAACTAGGAAAATGGACAAGGGAGAACCAGTGGATGTAGTGTACCTGGACTTTCAGAAAGCATTTGATAAGGTCGCACATAGGAGATTAGTGGGCAACATTAGGGTACATGGTATTGGGGGTAGAATGCTGACATGGATAGAGAAGCGGTTGGCAGACAGGAAACAATGAGTAGGGATTAACGGGTCCCTTTCAGAATGGCAGGCAGTGACTAGTGGGGTACCGCAAGGCTCGGTGCTGGGACCGCAGCTATTTACAATATACATCAATGATTTGGATGAAGGGATTCAAAGTAACATTAGCAAATTTGCAGATGACACAAAGCTGAGTGGCAGTGTGAACTGTGAGGAGGATGCTATGAGAATGCAGGGTGACTTGGACAGGTTGGGGGAGTGGGCAGATGTATGGCAGATAAAGTTTAATGTGGATAAATGTGAGGTTATCCACTTTGGTCGCAAAAACAGGAAGGCAGATTACTATCTAAATGGCGTCAAGTTGGGAAAAGGGGAAATACAACAGGATCTTGGGGTCCTTGTTCATCAGTCTATGAAAGTAAGCATGCAGGTACAGCAGGCAGTGAAGAAAGCAAATGGCATGTTGGCCTTGAGGTGCTCCCAGCATGGGAGTATTCGGGTAGCTCCTGCTGTACTCACTCTATACTCATGACTGTGCAGCCGGTCATAGTGCGAACTCAATCATCAAGTTCGCTGACGACACCACTGTTGTGGGAAATATCACTGATGGGGATGAGTCAGAGTATAGAAGAGAGATCGAGCGACTGTCCATATGGTGCCAGCACAATAACCTGGCCCTCAACACCAGCAAAACCAAGGAGCTGATTGTGGACTTTGGAAGGAGTAGGATGAGGACCCACAGTCCCATTTATATCAATGGGTTGATGGTTGAAAGGGTCAAGAGCTTCAAATTCCTGGGCGTGCACATCTCTGAAGATCTTTCCTGGTCCGAGAACACTGATGCAATTATTAAGAATGCACATCAGCGCCTCTACTTCCTGAGAAGATTACGGAGAATGGGTTTGTCAAGGAGGACTCTCTCTAACTTCTACAGGTGCACAGTAGAGAGCATCGTGGCTTGGTTCGGCAACTTGAGCGCCCTGGAGAGGAAAAGACTACAAAAAGTAGTAAAACACTGCCCAGTCCATCATCGGCTCTGACCTCCCTTCCATCGAGGGGATCTATCGCAGTCGCTGCCTCAAAATGGCTGGCAGCATCATCAAGGACCCACACCATCCTGGCCACACACTCATCTCCCCGCTACCTTCAGGTAGAAGATACAGCAGCCTGAAGACTGCAACGACCAGGTTCAGGAATAGCTACTTCTCCACAGCCATCAGGTTATTAAACTTGGCTCGGACAAAACTCTGAACATTATTAGCCCATTATCTGTTATTTGCACTTGATCAGTTTATTTATTCATGTGTGTATATATTTATATAATGATATATGGACACACTGATCTGTTCTGTAGTCAATGCCTACTATGTTCTGTTGTGCTGAAGCAAAGCAAGAATTTCATTGTCCTATCAGGGACACATGACAATCAACTCTCTTGAATCTTGAATCTTTATAACAAGAGGAATCGAATATAGGAGCAAAGAGGTCCTTCTGCAGTTGTACAGAGCCCTAGTGAGACCACACCTGGAGTATTGTGTGCAGTTTTGGTCCCCTAATTTGAGGAAGGACATTCTTGCTATTGAGGGAGTGCAGCATAGGTTTACAAGGTTAATTCCCGGGATGGCGGGACTGTCATATGCTGAGAGAATGGAGCAGCTGGGCTTGTACACTCTGGAGTTTAGAAGGATGAGAGGGTGTCTCATTGAAACATATAAGATTGTTAAGGGTTTGGACATGCTAGAGGCAGGAAACATGTTCCCGATGTTGGGGGAGTCCAGAAACTAGGGGCCACAGTTTAAGAATAAGGAGTAAGCCATTTAGAACGGAAACGAGGAAACACTTTTTCTCACAGAGAGTGGTGAGTGTGGAATTCTCTGCCTCAGAGGGTGGTGAAGGCAGGTTCTCTGGATACTTTCAAGAGAGAGCTAGATAGGGCTCTTAAAAATAGCGGAGTCAGGGGATATGGGGAGAAGGCAGGTTAGGTTGCACTAGCCGCATGCTCGTGGGACCGGCCGTACGGTGAACACTCAGCCCCCCGCGTGGCGCTCACGTGGTAGCCGCGCGGTCCCCGCTTCCGGGGATGCCGCGCTTCACCGCCTGTTACCGCCTGCCCGTGGGACAGGGCCTTTACAGCGCTTGCAGCACCGGAGACCCGGGTTCGATCCCGACTATGGGTGCTGTCTGTACGGAGGTTTACATTCTCCCCCTGACCATGTGGGTTTTCTCTGAGATCTTCGGTTTCCTCCCACTCCAAAAAGACGTATTGGTATGTAGGTTAATTGGCTTGGTGTACATGTAACTTGTCCCTGGTGTGAGTAAGATAGTGTTATTGTGCGGGGATCACTGGTCGGTGCAGACTGTATCTCTTTATCTCTAAAACTTAAAAACTAAAAACTAAAACCTCATCTTGGGCGCAGATGCGGCATAGGCAGAGGAATTGGGAGTGGGGGATAGAGTTTGCAGGAATCAGGGTGGGAAAAAGTGTGGTCAAGATATTTGTGGGAGTCAGTGGGTTTGTAATAGATGTCAGTCAATAGTCTATTTCCTTTGAAGGAGATGGTGAGCAACAATGGGGAGGGAGGTGTCGGAGATGGTCCAAATAAATTTGAGGGCAAGATGGAAATTGGTGGTGAAGTTGATGAAGTCCATGAGTTCTGCATGGGTGCAGGAGGTAACACCGATGCAGTTATCAATGTAATGGAGGTCGAGTTCGGGGATAGCGCCAGTGTAGGCCTGGAACAGGGATTGTTCAATGTACCCTACAAAGGAGCAGGCATAGCTGGGCCCCCATGCGGGTACCTTGGACTTGGAGGAAGTGGGGGAGTCATAGGAGAAGTTGTGGAGGGTGAGGACCAGCTCTGCAAGACAGAGTAGAGTGTTAGTAGAGGGAAATAGGATGGTTCTGCGGTCGAGGAAGAAACAAAGAGCTTTTAAGCCTTCAATACAATACAATACAATACAATACGGTTTTATTCATCACATTGCACATAAAGTGCAAGTGAAATGAATTTGCCAGCAGTGGTACAATGATAAAGAACACACAATACACAATAACAATTTAACACAAACATCCACACAGCATTCATCACTGTGGTGGAAGGCACACAATTTGGCCAGTCTTCCATTTTCCCCGTGGTCGGGACCTCAACCCTCCGCAGTCGCTGCTACAGGCGTCCAGATGAATGAAAGTCAAGGTAAGTCCTGAAACGGTGCCTCCCCCACCGGAGACCGCAGCTCCAGTTTGGTGTAGGCCGGCGGTCGGTGATTTAAAGTTCGCGCCGCAGCCAGAAGCATCGCAGACCGCAGGGCCAGCAGTCGAAGTCAAAGCTCCCCTCCAGGGATCCCCAGCGAGGGACCCTGCTCCGATGGTAAGTCCATGCTGCACCCGCGGTAGAAGTTGGCCACGGGCTGGCAGTCGGAGTGGAAGCTTCTTCTTCCCCCGGGTCCCCAGCGAGGGATCCCGGGCTGCGGACGCTGCGCCAGCTGGAGATCTGCAGACCGCGGCTTCAGGCTGCCGGCTACCGCGAGCCAGCGAAACGGAGCGCTCCCCTCCGGCGAGCCCCAGCGAGGGCTCGCCCGCTCCACGCCGAGAGTCCGCACTGCGCCCGCCGCTGAAGCCCCGGGCGCGTCTCCGGGAAAGGCCGCCCGATCCTCGATGTTAGGCCATGGGGGAGGCGATCTGGAAAAAGTCAACTCTCCATGGAGGAGGCGGCCAAAACGGTATCCCCTTTACCCCCCCCACACCACCCCCCACACCACCCCCCACACAAGACACACAAAGAAACATTAAAAACATACATTTAAACATACTAAATTTTTTTTTTAAAGTTGGAAAGAAATGACACGCTGCTGACAGGGCGTCGGCTTGCAGCGCCCCCACATTGGTGGGGGAAGGTGTTAAAGGACTGAACGTCCATAGTAAAGATGAGGGAGTGGGGGCTCGGAGAGACGAAGGGCATATGAGGTATCTAGTACATAGGTCGGGAGAGATTGGACCGGGGGGATAGGATGGAATCGAGGTATTTGAAAATCATTTCAGTGGGACATGAGCAGGCAGATACAATGGGTCTGCCCGGGCAGTTGGGTTTATGGATTTTGGGGAGAAGGTAAACTGGGCTGCGCAGGAAACGATAAGGTTGGAGGCGGTGGAAGGCAGAAAGCCAGAAGTGATACCATTCCATGTATTTGTGTTGAATAAAATCGCCAAGTGGGACAGGGCCCTTTATGGACTTGGACCACAAGTACTCTCAGTACATCAATGCTGTTAAGGGTCTATTTCGCTAACCTGATATGGAGTAGAATTACATATTATAGATGATACAATTTTTTTTTAAGTTAGTAATTTTAGTGATTTAGAGTGGAAACCCATATACTAGTGCTATCCTGCACACTAGCGGCTATTTGCAGAAGTGAATTAACATAAAAAACCCTGTATGTCTTTGGAATGCGTGAGGAGTAGTGGCCAGAGGATCTGGGGTGACGGAGGAACTGAAGGAAATCCACATTAGGCATGAAATGGTTAGGGTTAGGGTTAGGGTTAGTTAGGGTTAGATAAATCCCCAGGACCTGATGGTCTCCATCCCAAGGTACTTAAGGAAGTGGCTCCAGAAATCGTGGATGATTTGGTGATGATTTTCCAATGTTCTATGGACTCAGGATCAGTTCCTGTGGATTGGAGGGTAGCTAATGTTATCCCACTTTTTAAGAAAGGCGGGAGAGAGAAAACAGGGAATTATAGACCAGTTAGCCTGACATCCGTGGTGGGGAAGATGCTGGAGTTAATTATAAAAGATGAAATAGCCGAAAATTTGGTTAGCAGTAACTGTCAGTCGGTCCGAGTCAGCATGGATTTACGAAGGGGAAATCATGCTTGACTAATCTTCTGAATTTTTTGAAGATGTAACTAGGAAAATGGACAAGGGAGAACCAGTGGATGTAGTGTACCTGGACTTTCAGAAAGCATTTGATAAGGTCGCACATAGGAGATTAGTGGGCAACATTAGGGTACATGGTATTGGGGGTAGAATGCTGACATGGATAGAGAAGCGGTTGGCAGACAGGAAACAATGAGTAGGGATTAACGGGTCCCTTTCAGAATGGCAGGCAGTGACTAGTGGGGTACCACAAGGCTCGGTGCTGGGACCGCAGCTATTTACAATATACATCAATGATTTGGATGAAGGGATTCAAAGTAACATTAGCAAATTTGCAGATGACACAAAGCTGAGTGGCAGTGTGAACTGTGAGGAGGATGCTATGAGAATGCAGGGTGACTTGGACAGGTTGGGGGAGTGGGCAGATGTATGGCAGATAAAGTTTAATGTGGATAAAATGTGAGGTTATCCACTTTGGTCGCAAAAACAGGAAGGCAGATTACTATCTAAATGGCGTCAAGTTGGGAAAAGGGGAAATACAACAGGATCTTGGGGTCCTTGTTCATCAGTCTATGAAAGTAAGCATGCAGGTACAGCAGGCAGTGAAGAAAGCAATGGCATGTTGGCCTTGAGGTGCTCCCAGCATGGGAGTATTCGGGTAGCTCCTGCTGTACTCACTCTATACTCATGACTGTGCAGCCGGTCATAGTGCGAACTCAATCATCAAGTTCGCTGACGACACCACTGTTGTGGGAAATATCACTGATGGGGATGAGTCAGAGTATAGAAGAGAGATCGAGCGACTGTCCATATGGTGCCAGCACAATAACCTGGCCCTCAACACCAGCAAAACCAAGGAGCTGATTGTGGACTTTGGAAGGAGTAGGATGAGGACCCACAGTCCCATTTATATCAATGGGTTGATGGTTGAAAGGGTCAAGAGCTTCAAATTCCTGGGCGTGCACATCTCTGAAGATCTTTCCTGGTCCGAGAACACTGATGCAATTATTAAGAATGCACATCAGCGCCTCTACTTCCTGAGAAGATTACGGAGAATGGGTTTGTCAAGGAGGACTCTCTCTAACTTCTACAGGTGCACAGTAGAGAGCATCGTGGCTTGGTTCGGCAACTTGAGCGCCCTGGAGAGGAAAAGACTACAAAAAGTAGTAAACACTGCCAGTCCATCATCGGCTCTGACCTCCCTTCCATCGAGGGGATCTATCGCAGTCGCTGCCTCAAAATGGCTGGCAGCATCATCAAGGACCCACACCATCCTGGCCACACACTCATCTCCCCGCTACCTTCAGGTAGAAGATACAGCAGCCTGAAGACTGCAACGACCAGGTTCAGGAATAGCTACTTCTCCACAGCCATCAGGTTATTAAACTTGGCTCGGACAAAACTCTGAACATTATTAGCCCATTATCTGTTATTTGCACTTGATCAGTTTATTTATTCATGTGTGTATATATTTATATAATGATATATGGACACACTGATCTGTTCTGTAGTCAATGCCTACTATGTTCTGTTGTGCTGAAGCAAAGCAAGAATTTCATTGTCCTATCAGGGACACATGACAATCAACTCTCTTGAATCTTGAATCTTTATAACAAGAGGAATCGAATATAGGAGCAAAGAGGTCCTTCTGCAGTTGTACAGAGCCCTAGTGAGACCACACCTGGAGTATTGTGTGCAGTTTTGGTCCCCTAATTTGAGGAAGGACATTCTTGCTATTGAGGGAGTGCAGCATAGGTTTACAAGGTTAATTCCCGGGATGGCGGGACTGTCATATGCTGAGAGAATGGAGCAGCTGGGCTTGTACACTCTGGAGTTTAGAAGGATGAGAGGGTGTCTCATTGAAACATATAAGATTGTTAAGGGTTTGGACATGCTAGAGGCAGGAAACATGTTCCCGATGTTGGGGGAGTCCAGAACTAGGGGCCACAGTTTAAGAATAAGGAGTAAGCCATTTAGAACGGAAACGAGGAAACACTTTTTCTCACAGAGAGTGGTGAGTGTGGAATTCTCTGCCTCAGAGGGTGGTGAAGGCAGGTTCTCTGGATACTTTCAAGAGAGAGCTAGATAGGGCTCTTAAAAATAGCGGAGTCAGGGGATATGGGGAGAAGGCAGGAATGGGGTACTGATTGGGGATGATCAGCCATGATCACATTGAATGGCGGTGCTGGCTCGAAGGGCCGAATGGCCTCTACTCCTGCACCTATTGTCAATTGTCTATTGAAACCGGAGCACCGGGAGAAAACTCATGCGGTCACATGGAGACCGTACAAAACTCCGTACATACAGCACGCGTTGTCAGGATCGAACCTGGGTTTCTGGCGCTGTCAGGCAGCAACTCTATCACTGCACCACTGTGCCGCCGCACTATTAAGCAGTACCACACTCTTCATTTGATTTTTATGGATTTAGATACATAGATACATAGAAAATAGGTGCAGGAGTCGGCCATTCGGCCCTTCGAGCCTGCACCGCCATTCAATATGATCATGGCTGATCATCCAACTCAGTATCCCGTACCTGCCTTCTCTCCATACCCCCTGATCCCTTTAGCCACAAGGGCCACATCTAACTCCCTCTGAAATATAGCCAATGAACTGGCCTCAACTACCCTCTGTGGCAGAGAGTTCCAGAGATTCACCACTCTCCGTGTGAAAAAGTTTTTTCTCATCTCGGTCTTAAAGGATTTCCCCCTTATCCTTAAGCTGTGACCCCCTGTCCTGGACTTCCCCAACATCGGGAACAATCTTCCTGCATCTAGCCTATCCAACCCCATAAGAATTTTGTAAGTTTCTATAAGATCCCTCTCAATCTCCTAAATTCTAGCGAGTATAAGCCGAGTCTATCCAGTCTATCTTCATATGAAAGTCCTGACATCCCAGGAATCAGTCTGGTGAACCTTCTCTGCACTCCCTATATGGCTATAATGTCCTTCCTCAGATTTGGAGACCAAAACTGTATGCAATACTCCAGGTGTGGTCTCACCAAGACCCTGTACAACTGCAGTAGAACCTCCCTGCTCCTATACTCAAATCCTTTTGCTATGAAAGCTAACATACCATTCGCTTTCTTCACTGCCTGCTGCACCTGCATGCCTACTTTCAATGACTGGTGTACCATGACACCCAGGTCTCGCTGCATCTCCCCTTTTCCTAATCGGCCACCATTTAGATAATAGTCTGCTTTCCTGTTTTTGCCACCAAAGTGGATAACCTCACATTTATCCACATTATATTGCATCTGCCAAACATTTGCCCACTCACCCAGCCTATCCAAGTCACGTTGCAGTCTCCTAGCATCCTCCTCACAGCTAACACTGCCCCCCAGCTTAGTGTCATCCGCAAACTTGGAGATGTTGCCTTCAATTCCCTCATCCAGTTCATTAATATAAATTGTAAATAGCTGGTGTCCCAGCACTGAGCCTTGCGGTACCCCACTAGTCACTGCCTGCCATTGTGAAAAGGACCAGTTTACTCCTACTCTTTGCGTTATAAAGATTACGCATTGAATTATAGAATTATAGATTTTTAGATATTAAGGTAATTTAGTGATTTGTGGTTAATACAGGAAAGCAGGAAGAGATAATAAATTAGGTCAAGTATCGGTGCTCGGCCCATTGCTGTTTTTGGTTTATATCAAGGATTTTGATGAGAATGTACACAGTATAATTAGTAAGTTAGCAGATCATACTCATGTAGGTAGTCAGTGAAAATAATTCCCACCCAAAAAACCCAGGTCCCCTCAACCACAGAAGATGTCACACCTGTCCGTATACCTCCTCCCGCACATCCATTCAGGGACCCCAGCTATCCTTGCAAGTGAGACAGATGTTTACATGCACCTCCTTGAACCTCATCTACTGCATTTGGTGCTCCTGATGTGGCCTCATTTACATTAGCGAGACCAAGTGCAGAATATGCGACGGTTTCACCCAATGCTTGCACTCGGTCCGTCAAAGCCTGCTGGATCTCCTGGTGGTTAAGTATTTTAATTCTCCTTTTTATTCCAACACTGACCTTTCTCTCCTGGGCCTCCACAAGCCAACAAGGAAACTTAGGGAACACCTCCTATCCACTTGGGTGGGTAGTGGGGTAGTTTACAAGCTAACAGTATAAATGTTGAATTCTAAAATTCTTTGAACCCCCCCCCACCCACCATTATTTCCCCTTCTCTTCCCTGAGCTCCATCTAGATTCCTCTTCTCCTTTTTCCTCTTTCCATTGTCACCTTCCACCTATTTTCCTTCAATCGGTTTCACATTTCACGCCTCTTCCATTCTTATCTCACACGTTTTCTCTTTTTATCTCTGTCCACTGTCCAACCATCGGCTATTGTCTCAGCACAAAGAGTCAGTCCCTCCACTTACTGCGACTGGACAACATGGTTATAACACCAGACCGGGTCTCATTCACCATTCAGGAGCTGCTAAAGCACAGCAGGCCAGGAATTTGAGTCCTAGTTATGGATTTCCGCGCATACCCACCTGACCTACGGTTGTGTGTCATGACTCACTTACTCACTTACATCAACACAACAAGAGATTCTCGAGGGAGAAAAAAAAAAAAAAGCCTTATGGGTCAGCCACAAGAAACCTCATGGTCAGGTGTCGAGCCAAACCATCTCAAGATGGCTCAAGCAGGTACTGGGAGCTGCTGGAGTAGATACTGATGTATTACATCTCACTCCACCAGGGCAGCATCCACATCGGTGGCTAAAAGAATGAACATGGAGAAAACGTTCCAAACGTTCTACCACAAGCCGCTAGCAGAACCTGTGTTATTTGCAGAAAGAGTTTTAGAATCTGCAAATATATAATTTAAGCCCGGGGGAGCATTTTGTCTTTTGTTATTGTTTAATAGATACCATTATTGTTTACAAACAGATTCATGGTTGATTACGATAACATACTTCCTCCCTTGAATGACTTCGGCAGCGAGTGAAGTATGAACTGTTACACGGTTTGAAATCACAGAGCTTTAAAATCTTCACGTAATCACTCACGTGACTCCGAAGTAAAATAGTAAGATTAAACGAGAACTTACCAGTTTGAAGTTTGATCTGTATTTTATGAGGAGTTACGATGAGGGATTACGTGCCCTCCGCTCGCACCCTCAATTATAGATCAACTGGTATCTTAGTTCTCCTTTTCTTTACTATGTTTATTTCAATTATTGTGTTTCCTGTGATTCCACACCGCTGCTTTGAAAAATGTCGCACATGCGTGCTGGACGGGCTCTTCACGTAATCCCTCATCGTAACTCCTCATAAAATACAGATCAAACTTCAAACTAGTAAGTTCTCATTTAATCTTACTATTAATAGCAACTTGAGGAAAATCTCTTTTATGCAGCGTGCGGTTTAAATTTGGGTTCACCGCCCACAAATGTGGTTGAGGCAGTATTTGCTTTGTTCCCCAGTGGAACATTTATGACCAGGGAAAACATGCACGGCAACAAAGAAAGAGTCTGGAGGTGGAACCTTGTTTCGCTCTGCCAGAGAACCAGTGCGTACACGATGAGTGAATGACTTCCTATGCAGTTACCGTTCTGTTTGCTGTCTCACACACATAGAGGTGGAAGAAGGGTCTTAACCCAAAACGTCACATAGAAACAGAGAAAATAGGTGTAGGGAGGCCATTCGGCCCTTCGAGCCAGCACCGCCATTCATTGTGATCATGGCTGATCGTACCCAATCAATAACCCGTGCCTGCCTTCTCCCCAAATCCCTTGATTCCACTAACCCCTAGAGTCACTTATTCCTTTTCTTCAGAGATGCTGTCTGACCCACTGAGTTACTCCAGCTTTTTGTGTCTATCTTCAGGCTCACACATGCACACGCACACGCGCATGCGCACGCATACGCACATGCACATGCACACGCACGTGCACATGCACATGGACACGCACACGCGTATGCACATGCGCACACACACACACACGCCATTTGGACCAGTGATTCAGTGATTATTGCCACCAGTGAAATCATGTACACTCAGGTGGAATCTGTTTCATGTTGTAATGATGATGAACATTGACAGCCATCATTCCAACCATAAATTCCAGGCCAATACTGTTTGGAGTGAGTGAAAGGGAAGTCAGCTGTAGATATAAGATTTATCACTCAGGGATAAATGTTGAGGAGAAATATATTTGACAACTTCATTTCAGACAAATACTTTACATAATTTCATCTATCAGTTCTGTCCTTGCTTTAACTTCCAGTCACCAAATGCTTTAAACTTCAGCTTGTGAGTATTTCAGTTAAAGTCCCTGTGAGAACTTCTTCTTCTTCTTCTGAAGCCCTTTGCTCCTCTAGGGAGCAGGGGCCATTGACAAATGTCCTCCACCTCACTCAGTTGTTGACAGTTCTTTCGAGATCTCCCCTGTTGAGCCCACTCTCAGACATTTCTGTCTGGACACCTCTTCTCCAGCTGTTCCTGGGGCGACCACTTTTCCTTTTTCCTTGGGGGTTCCATTTCTGGGCTTGCCGGGTGATGGTTGTGGCAGGTTTCATGAGGGTGTGTCCAATCCAACTCCATTTTCTCCTTCGAATTTGTAAGTCAATGGGCTCCTGGCTTGTTCTTTTCCACAGGTCCACATTGCTTACTTTGTCTCTCCACCAGATGTTAAGTATTCTCCTGAGAGGTGTTAATGAATGTTTGCAGCCTGTTTGTAGTGTGTTTTGTTCTTTTCCATGTCTCTGATCCATACAGCATCACCTGTTTCACATTTGAGTTAAAGATGCGTATTTTGGTGTGAATTGAGATGTGTTTTGAGCTCCTGATCTTCCTGAGCATGTTAAACACCAGCCTAGCCTTATTGATTCCACTTTTTATGTCTGCCTCTTCCCCTCCGGTGATGTCCACAACACTGCCTAGATATGTGAATGTTACCACCTCCTCTAGAGCAGTGCTGTGCATAAGGATAGGGTTGCTGGTTTTGGAGTGGATCCTGTGAGATCTTGCTGCTCCCTAAGCTTTTATTCTCTGACAGCTTCAACCACTTCAACCTTAGTCTAGTTCGTGATCCACAGAAGTTACTTTGCAGTTTGTTATTGGTTGCAAACATTGATAGGTCGCGTGATATCCCAAGGCAAGCTCAAAAGAACACTTTATTTGTTCTCTGCAAAAATACATTTGTGAATGGATTATTGGAGGAAACAGTAGACAGTTATTGAAGTATACGTTTTTAAAGTTCTATTTTAACACAGTTAATTTTTATTGGTTGAAGGTCATGGAAAAAACACATTGGCAGAATTGTCCCCTTTTGTACTTATGTTCCAGTTGAACAGGTGCATCAATAGAGATTTGTCTTATTTTGTACAATGGATCTTCCCCCTTCCTTACAGAGTAAGCGGGTTGGGCACAGGCTGGCTGAGTTAGAACATAGAACAGTACAGAAATGCAGGAGTAACTCAGCGGGACAGGCAGCATCTCTGGAGATAAGGAATGGGTGACGTTTTGGGTCCGAAACGTCACCCATTCCTTCTCTCCAAAGATGCTGCCTGTCCGCTGAGTTACTCCAGTATTTTGTGTTTATCTTCAGTTTAAACAAGCATCTGCAGTTCCTTCCTACACATAGAACAGTACAGTACAGGACAGTCCCTTCGACCATTACAAAAATGACCTCATCTGCCTGCACATGATCCATATCCCTCTATTCCCTGCACTTCAATGTGCCTATCTAAAAGCCTCTTATACGCCACTATCATATCTGCCTCCACCACCACCACCCGAGCAATCCTTTCCAGCTCCCAACCACCCCATCCCCCCAATCTCTGTGTAAGAAAACTTGCCCCGCACATTTCCATTAAACCTACCCCCTCCCCTCTTATATCTGTGCCCTCCAGTGTTGGCTATTTTCATCCAGGAAAAAGATTCTGACTGTTACCCTATCTGTGCCACTCGTAAGTTTATATACTTTTATCAAGTGTCTCCTCAATCTCCAACATTCCAGAGAAAACAATCCTAGTCTATCCAATCTTTCCCTGCAGCTGAAATCCACTAATCCTGGCAGCATTCTTATAAACCTCCTGTTCACCCCCGCCAAAGCATCTAGATCTTTACTCTAATGGGGGTGACCAGGACAGCTGCTTTACTCCACCTACAGCCTAACCAAAATCCCATAGTGTTGCATCATATCTACTTGACTCTTATGTTCGTTGTCTCCAGCAATAATGGCAAGCATACCATACCAGTGGAAGTGGTGGAGGCAGGTTCGATGTTATCCTTTAAAAATAGATTGGATGGGTATATGGACGGGAAAGGAATGGAGGGTTATGGTCTGAGTGCAGGTAGATGGGACTAGGGGAAGTATTTAATTTTAATTAAAAAAAAAAAATGTTCGGCACGGACTTGAAGGGCCGAGATGGCCTGTTTCCGTGCTGTTATGGTTATATGGTTATATGGTTATACCCTTTCTTAACCACTCTATCTACTTGTGCTGCACTTTAGTGAGCTGAGAACTCCAAGATTGCTCTGCACATCAATGCTGTTAAGTGTCTTCCCATTAACTGTGTACCCTCTCCTTATGTTCTATCTTCCAAAGTGCAACACCTCACACTTGTCTGGGTTAAACTCCCTTTGCCATGGTTTCACCCATTACTGCAGCTGATTTACATCTAACTGTATCTTCTGACAGTATTCCTCACTGTCTGCAACTCCTCCAATCTTGGTGTAAATAGCAAACTTATTCACCAACACAAGTACATTTACTTCGAGGTAATTTATGTAGCCTGAGGAAGATTTTCTTGAGAAGACTGTTTGAATTAATCTTTATGTTTATTTTCTGTGAATTTAAATTGTTAATCATTGTGCCCCAAACATCTTGCAGGATCAAACATGGAGCAGTGGTGGTGCTAGAAAAACCTCTGCACATTTCACATCTGTACATCAGTGTTCAAGCTTGACCTTCAGAGGCACATAACAACAATTTGTGTGATTTCAAGTGTTTTTGTCATCAAATTAAAATGCCCCCTGAAACCTACACAAAAAATGGGAGGTGGGGTGAGATGATTTATTTTCCAAATGTTCAGAACATATAGACACAGGGAATTGCAGCTGCTGGTTTACACAAATAGACACAAAGTACTGGAGTAACTCAATGTGTCAGGCAACATCTCTGGAGAACATGTACAGGTGATGGGACCCTTCTACAGACTGATTGTAGTGGGGTGGAGAAAGCTGGAAGACAGGTGGAGGGAGGACAAAGCCTGGTAAATGATAGTTGGATACAGGTGAGGGAGACTTTTTGATGAGCAGATGGGTGGTCAAATGCCAGAGTTGAAAAGCCAAGACGTGTAGGACAAGGAGAGAAGGATACAAATGTGAAAGCGGAGGAAGGAATATGTGGAAAAGAATGGGGGGGGGGGGGAGGGGGAATGAGAGGGAAGAAATAGGTGTGCATGCAGATGGGGCACAGGGAAGAATGGGAAATTGAAGGGGAAAAGAGGGGGGAAAGGGAGGGAAAAAGAGGGGGGACAGGTAGGGAGGGGATGGAGGATGTTTATAGGCTAGTTATTAAAATCGAAAATTCATTATTCATACCATTGGGTGGAAAAGCTACCCAAACTGAATTTGAAGTGCTGTTCCTCCAGTTTATGTGTGGCCTCACGCTGCCAACGGAGGAGGCCCCATGCAGGAATGTCGGAATGGGAATGGGAAGGGTAGATACAATGGTTAGCATCCTGGAGGATCCAGTAGGCTTTGCTGGACTGAGACCAAGTGTTTGGTGTAATTGTCAGTTAGCAACTATTGTAACTCCCATTGCTCCACTTCCATCGTTATACTGACTACTGTTCTGAGCATCTTCCAGGCCACACACAAACTGGAGGAACAACACACTTCACAAACCAATGGTGTGATCATTGAATTCTCCAATTTTTTGGTAACTAACTACAGATACCATTCCCCCCCATCCTGTATTTCCTCTTTTCCATTTTTCGTCTGCCCACTACAATCAGTTTGAAGAAGTGTCCCAACCTGAAAAGCTGTCCTTTACGTTTAGTTTAGTTTAGAGATAGATTTACTATTGTCACATGTACCAAGGTACAGGGAAAAACATCAGATATACCAGACATAGATAACATCAGATCAAACACTTACAATAAAGCAAAGGAGAAAGATGCTGCCTGACCCACTGGGTTACTCCAGCACTTTGTGTCTTTTTTTGTTTAACATTTTACATTTAAAACACTCAACCACATACAACCGCAGAGACACATATTGGACTGGTATCAGTTTTGATAAACTCCTAGATAATTAATGTGTAAGAATGAACTGCAGATGCTGGTTTAAATCGAAGTTAGACACAAAATGCTGGAGTAACTTAGTGGGTGGGGCAGAATCTCTGGAGAGAAGGAATGGGCGACATTTCGGGTCAAGACTCTTCTTCAGTCTGAAGAAGGGTCTCGACCCGAAATGTCGGCCATTCCTTCTCTCCAGAGATTCTGCCCCACCCACTAAGTTACTCCAGCATTTTGTGTCTAACCTCGGTAATTAATCCTTGTTATCTAACTTGTCAGATTGCAGGCATCAGTGCAGGCCAGGAACTCTAGGGATTTGGATGGATGTCCCATTTGTGCATGTTGTGTCCTTCATTCTGCCTTCTTCAAATCCATCCTTGTATTCAAGCTGAATATTAGGATGGCAGTTCTGTGCATTGCCATTGACACTGTATTCTCAACCATTTAATCTAGCGACCTCCCAAGATGATGTTCCTGCCACCAGACATTAACAGGAAGCTTTGTCATCTCTTGACTAGGGGACATATAATCTGACACATGCAGGTACCAACCCAGAACATACACAATGGGGGATTCAGAGTCCCATTGTGGAGAACCCATGAAATCCTGTGTTATAGAAAATATACCCTAAGAGTTCAATCCTTACATTACCAGCAAACAGTGGCCACAGTGAGTGCCATCTTCAATATACCTTGGTGAGAGCTTGGATTACTCCTGTATTGTTTCCTAAACATAAACATCCATGACAGGTACAGGGATAGGACAAGTTTAGAGGGATACGGGTAAAACGCAGGCAGGCAGGACTACTGTAGATGGGACATTTTGGTCGGAGTGGGCAAGTTGGGCCTGTTTCCACTCTGTATGTGCAAAAATTATCAGCCTTATCAACAATACCCAGATTTTAAAACTGAATTTATATAAATCATCTTCATCAGGCATGATCTCGGATGCTAGCTGTGTGGAGTCTTTCCGTTCTCCCTGTGACTGCATGGGTTTTCTCCAGATGCTCCGATTTCCTCCCACATTTCAAAGATGTGGAAGTTTGTAGGTTAGTTGGCTTCTGTAAATTGTCCCCAATGCATAGGTTAGTGTTAAGAGGCTGTCCCACTTGGGCGACCTAATCTGCGAGTTTAGAAGAGTGTCTACGACCTTCAAACTCACAGCATGGTCGACACGTGGCCCTAGGAGGTCCTATGAGGTCGCTGGAACTCTCCTTCATGCTCGAGGGAAATTCCCGAATACTCGTGGCCTCAGCTAGGTCGTGGAAAATTTTCAGCATGTTGAAAAATTTTCCGCGAGTAAAATTTGGTTGGCATGGTTCTTTTTGACTCATAGTGCAGTGGAGTGGGGTCACTATTTAGTTACGGGCAGTCGAGGGCAGTCGTAGGCAATCTCCTTCGCTGATTGGGTATTTTGATTGGCTCATTGGAGTTTTCAGGACCAAGGAAAACGAACCGGTAGGTAAAATGCCCACTAAACTTTATTATACTTCTTAAAAGTGTCTCCATTCCTTCTCCCCCCCTTCTCTCCCCTTATCTCCCCTTCTCTCCCCTTCACCCCCCATCTCCCCCCTTCTCTCCCCTTCTCTCCCCTTCTCCCCCGCTTCTCTCCCCTTCTCTCCTCTCCCCTTCTCTCCCCCTCTCTCCCCCTCCGCGCTCTCTAAAGGACTTACCGTACATTGTGGCAGCCGTTTACCTTCCCCTTCATCGCACAGACAGCGCTTCCCCATTTTCCCTGGCCCCCGCCTTTGCGATGTGTTTGTGGGTGTGTGTGTGTGTGTGCGGTCGGTCGTTCCAGCTCGCGGTTTCAATGCGGACGGTCGGTCCAGCTCAAGGTTTTCCAGGCGAGTGCCCTAAGCTTGAAGGTCGAAGACACTCTTCTTAACTCGCGGATTAGGTCACCCAAGTGGGACAGCCCCTTTAGTGTACAGGTGATCAATGGTTGATATGGACATGTTGGTCTGAAAACTAAACTAAACTAAACAAAACTAAACTAAACTAAACAAAACGCATGGGCAAACTAAACTGTCATTACAAAATTGATATAATTTTAAATTATGCAAGGCAGAAGGAATTAGTGGCAAAGACCTACTAGGTCTCTGAATTTTCTGGGTTTTGCTTGATGCATGATGCAACAGATAGCACAATCATACTTTGGTGAAATTATCTTTTTCAAAGGTTGACTGAGTGTTGGTTCCGATCTCGTGGAGCTGACAACTAAATGACTGTGCCTGATCAAATGTGGGCCCTGACATTGAGGAGCTGCAGGCCTGACTGGACTACCGGGGCTGACCAAGTGTGGGTCCCAATGACCAGTAGATGCAGTCCTGGCCAGACCATCGCGGCTGACCAAGTGTGGGTTCCAATGACCAGTAGATGCAGTCCTGGCCAGACCATCGCGGCTGACCGAGTGCAGGTCCTGACGTCCTGATGTTGCCGATCCATCCTGACCACAGGGTCTGACTGAGTGCTGGCCCTGACATTGAACAGGACTGGACCATTGGCGTGCCACAACATTGAGGACCACTGGGCCAGTAGGAGTGCGGGCCTCGACATCGAGGTGTTGCATTCCCTACCAGGCCAGTGGGTCTGAGTGAGTGCGTGCTCTAACCTCCAGGAGCTGCCAACCCGATCGGTTACCGGGCCGGACAAAGACCTGGCTTCAACCTCCTGGAGCCCCCAATGCCAAATGTTGTCATCGCGGCCCCATATCTGGGGATGGAGGAGCTGGTATTGGAGAGCATCCAGAAGACATGTACGAGAATAAAGCATTGATTGACAAGTTCTTGATTAGTAAGGATGACAAAGGTTACGGGGAGAAGGCAGGAGAATGGAGTTGAGAGTGAAAAATAGATGAGCCATGATCAAATGGTGAAGCAGACTTGATGAGTCGAATGGTATAATTGTTTTCCAATGTCTGATGATCTCTGGTACAGAAAGTCGTGAATTGCTGATCTGAGGAAATCAATGAGTTCCTTCATGACTGCTCTGATTTGGTGAACTGGATGATCTTCAAAGACTGTGTGGCTAACCTAAATGGGTATGGTACTGCTGTCACAGACTTCATCAGCAAGTGTGTGGAGCAATGCCAACCAAAGAAATGGTTATGTATGTTTCTCAACTGGAAACCATGGATGAACCGTAAGTTCTGCTCCCAGGTTTAGTTTAGTTTAGAGATACAGCATGGAAACTGGAGCAACCAGAGAAAACCCACGCAGTCACAGGGAGAACATACTGATTCCGTACAGCCAGCACCCAGAGTCAGGATTGAACCTGGGTCTCTGGCGCTGTAAAGCAGCGAGTCAACCACTGTGCCACTGTGCTGCCCTAGAGATGTAGTGAAGTCCAAGTCTGCAGTGTTCAAGTCAAACAATTCAAAGCAGTACACACAATCTATCTAGAATCTTCGCAAAGCAATTACGGATGCCAAGCGTGAATTCTGGACCAAGAGGCAATGACACGGACACCCATCATTTGTGGCATTGCCTGCATGTTATCACGGGCTATGAAGTGAAGTTGGGCAATAATCCTGGCAACAACAGGTCCCCCCTCCAGATCAGAATGCATTCATGCTGACAATGAACAGAAAGAAGGTCAGTGGAAGAACATCACCCACCCTGTCAACCTCGCGTGCTCCTGTGCCAATAGTCACTGTGGCACATATAAGGGTTGGGCTTCCTGGAATGAATTTGTGGAAAGCAACTGGCCTGGATGGAGTTCCTGGCTGAGTCCTCGGGACTTGCGCAGAACAGCTGACAGAAATATTCTCAGATATCTTAACCTCTCACTACATGCATTCTGAGCTGCACACCTGCTTTAGGAAGACACGATCATCTGTGTGCCTAAGAACAGTAAGGTCGTGTGCCTTAAAAACGACCGTCCAGTAGCTCTGACATTTACCATCTTGAAGTCTTCAAGAGACTGGTGATGGTGCACATTAACTCCAGACTCCTATTCAGTTAATCTATTTCAGTTCGCAACAAGTCCACATCAGGCACCATCTCTCTGACCCTAAAATGTTCTCTGGAACACCAAGACAATGAGGCCACCCATGTCAAACTCCTAGTTATTGACTATAGCTCCACCTTCAGTACCATAATCCCGTTCCAACTCATCTCAAACTCCTGGACCGAAGAGTCAGCACCTCCCTCTGCCACTTGATCCTTGACTCTCTGACCCATAGACCACAATAAGTGAGTACAGGCGACAAACACATCCTCCACAATCATTCTAAACCCAGGAGCCATGCAACGATGCGTACTCAGTCACCTACTTTATTCTCCATAAACTCACAATTATACAGCCACATTCTGCTCTAACGCCATCTGCAACGCCAAAGCAAGCGATGTCTGCGAAGGGCGCGCAGCATCGTCAAGGACTGCTCTCACCCCAGCCACAGACTGTTTACCCTCCTCCCATCCGGGAGGCGCTACAGGTCTCTCCGTTGCCGGAGCAGCAGGTTCAGGAACAGCTTCTTCCCTGCGGCTGTTACACTACTTAATTCTGCACCTTGGTGACTCTGCCAGTCACCCCCCCCCCCCCCCCCCCGGACACTCCTTCCCCCAGAAAAATTGCACGACTGCTACTGTTTGTACATATATATATTTACTGTTCCATTATTCTATGTTCGCTCTTCTGGGTGAGATGCTAACTGCATTTCGTTGTCTCTGTACTGTACACTGCACAATGACAATAAAGATTGAATCTGGAATCTAGAATCTGGAATGTTTACAAATGACATCTCTGTGGTTGGCCAGGGTCATGAACTATGATGAGATAGCACGTCCTATACTTTAAAATCTCTCTTGTACGTTCTTGATTGGCCTATTCCTACTTCCACTCTTCTGGTGTTGAGATTGTAAATTACATCCTTAGTTAATATCGTTGTTCTGACAAATTACAACCAAACAGGACAGGCAGCATCTCCAGAGAGAAGGAATGGGTGACGTTTCAGTCTGAAGAAGGGTTTCGCACCGAAATGTCACCCATTCCTTCTCTCCAGAGATGCTGCTTGTCTCACAGAGTTAATCCAGCATTTTGTGTCTATCTTCAGTCTAAATCATCATCTGCAGTTCCTCGACAACCTAATACAGGCCTTCTCCAGCTTTTGTCTTCACACACACATGTAGAAGTTCAATTATCCACATTTATCCACATATTAGATCTCTTCAATCCTCCAATGTAGTGGGGAGGATGATGAGCTTTCTTTGTGATTGTCCAGGACAGATCTTCAGAGATGTACACATCCTGGCACTTAAAGTTGTTGGCTTTTGCCTCCCCACCTCTCAACCAGCCAACCCATCAATGATGGCAGGTTCATGGATTTAAGCTATCCCTCCTGACGTCAACAATCAGCTCCTTGGTCTTGCTGACGACGAGAGCAAGATTAATATTCATTCACTATTCAATCAGATGTTCAATCTCCCTCATGTATCCTGTTTTTCTGACAAGAACAGTGGTATCATTAGCAAAGTTAAAGATGGCATTGGAACTGCGTCTGCCTACTGTCTGGCTACACAGTGATGGGGATAGAGTAAGTAGAGCAGGGGACTGAGCACACAGCCTTAAGGTGCTCATGTGTTGATGGTTACTGAGGAGGAAGTGGTATTGCCAATTCAAACTGATTGTGGTCTGCCGATGAGGAAGTCAAGGATTTAATTACATGGGGGTGGGAAGAGACAGTTCTCTGAGTCTGATGACGTGCGGAGGGGATGATGGTGTTGAGTGCTGAGCTGTAGGCGATGAGCGTGCATGTTCTTATTGTCCAAGTGGTCCACCAGATAGGAGAGAGCCAGTGAGATCGCGCCCCCTGTTGATCTATTGTGGCAGCAGGTGAATTGTGTGTTTCCTTACAAAGACTGGAGTTGAAACGCGTCAATTTTTCCTGCTTTGATTTCCCATTAATTCTTTTTTTAATTGTTCTTGGAATGGGACAGAAATGGTCAAATGGTATTTCTCTTTGTGACTAATGAAGCATGTTGTGAATCGTGCAGGCCGGGGATGACAAAGTCCTCTCCTGGTGGACACTTGTGAGTCGCTTAGATTTTCAATAATAATTTCACTCCTGAAAAGACATTTGAATATTCCTCAAATAGATTAATTGAAGTACCCCAAGTTGATTTGAGTTCATTACTTTAGGTGTTTTTTTTAGCACACTATGAGGACTCATGAGTCATCTTTAAGCACGTGTGAGATGCCAGAAGACAGGTGGGTGGCAAATGTGTGTAAGAAAGAACTGCAGATGCTTGTTTAAATCGAAGATAGACACAGCATGCTGGAGTAACTCAGCGGGTGAGGCAGCATCTCTGGAGAGAAGGCTATTGACCTTTAGTGGAAGCAGGCCTTTCAGGCCACCTAGTCCATGCCGATCAGCGATCACCCCGTACATTAACCTACACACACTAGGGACAATTTTACAACTTACTGAAGCCAATTAACCTACAAACCTACACATCTTTGTAGTGTGGGAGGAAACCAGAGGACCCAGAGAAAATCCACACAGTCGCAGGGAAAATGTACAAACACAGACAGCACCCTTAGTCAGGATCACACCCGAGTCTCTGGCACTGTCAGACAGCAACTCTACCGTTGCGCCACTATTCCGCCCCCACTGATGCTTCCAACTGAGTATTTGCAGCATTTTCTATTTTTCACTGAAGAAAAGCCTCCAGCTCATTCCTCAGCAAAGTTCTATAGATTTGGAGCAGTTATAATAAAATTGTGCACCAATGAGTTATGGACCCCTTTTATGCTTTTTATGTACATACGCTTTTTCATATGCATGTGCAAGTTTCTCAAGAAAAGGGTTGATTGAATTAGGTGAAGGCTGGCAATACTGGCATGTTTCCCAGTTGGCTTCAAACAGTTGGTGTAAGACATCTGTCAAACAGGACAAAGACATTTTAAAATTAGGAAGATGATGGTCCGTACTATTTTAATCCGCTTTGTTAAATGTGATCGGTCATTAGAGAGTTGATTGTGGCAGACTTCAAATGAAAAAAAACTTCCTTTAGTTATTTGTCTAAGGTTTCTTCCCAATGGCACCAATCTATTTTTCTTTGTAGAAGCCAGCTTTACCTTTCTTCTCCTACCCTGCCTCTATAATCTATTATTTTGTGGGTACCTGCCCATTCCAGCTTGGTGACTTGCTTTGCAAGTGTTACAAAATCTTTGATTGATTCATCAGTTATACGTTTTTATATGCTTCTTCAGTCTAGCAAAGTCATCCTTACCAAGTTCACTTCTAAGCCTGCAGTTAAAATCTTTAGTCATTTGAGGCATTCTTAAAATCCCATATTGATGATGTTCTTCCTTTGAGATGGGAATGTTTGTGTTTAACAGGATCTGCAATAAACTGTTGCAATAGATAATTAAATATGCTTATCTGTGAATGGTATTTAAATGAGCCAACTCTACCAATTGCGGTACTTTGTTATGTTTCATTTTATTTGCACTACATAATCTGTGGTCTGTTTAGATGTACTGAAGAACAATGTGTTGAAAAAAATCATTACAGAAGATTAGCTAATACAATCTGTGCCCAGACATTCCTGAAAGTCTAGTCATGTGGAGAAGCTTGTGTTATTTGTAAGGCCGGCAGTATTAGGCACTTTTTTACCTTTTTTCTAAAAATATATATTAATTAATTGCTTAAAGTGGTCAAATGGGACATGAAGAGAAAAGTGATTTTTTAAAGCAGTTGTAGAAAATCCATAAAAGAAAATGTTTTTTCACCAAATGAAGAAAATATTTAATTGCACCATGAAAATATTACAAATATAAGAGAGAGAAAAATAATTGTAGCAATAATCTTTATTGGCTTGGTTGCATAGGTAACAGTGTCTAAGGTAATCATCACTATATTAAAAAAAATCTTCTATCTATACTATTACTAAAACTCTCATCTTGACCACTTCCGGTCTGCATTGTAAATAGATTTGCGCACAAATGCTACCCTATATCGCTAGGATTTTTTCGCCAACTTACTCACCGTTCTCATCTGCTCCAAGACACCAAGTTTTGTTCCGATCGGTGGAATATGAGAAAGGTTATGAAGGTTTAAAAATCATGAGATCAGCAGATTGGCCTTCTCGCCTGTCAGTCATCATGAAGGTAACGCCCCTTCCGGCACCTGCTGGAGAATAATTCCCCGAGGCAGGGCTGAGTAAACAAGTCGTGCTGATTGAGTCCGCAAGAGTGGAGTCGGGAAAGCCGCTGTGTGGAGTCGGGAGGTGCTGTGTGGTACCGCGGCCGGTGGCCGCTGAGTGCAGTCCCTCCCCCCCCACATACCACCC
>JAXLNO010002955.1:97357-276217 GCA_038087875.1 Malacoraja senta
GGCAGGCAGTGACTAGTGGGGTACCGCAAGGCTCGGTGCTGGGACCGCAGCTATTTACAATATACATCAATGATTTGGATGAAGGGATTCAAAGTAACATTAGCAAATTTGCAGATGACACAAAGCTGAGTGGCAGTGTGAACTGTGAGGAGGATGCTATGAGAATGCAGGGTGACTTGGACAGGTTGGGGGAGTGGGCAGATGTATGGCAGATAAAGTTTAATGTGGATAAATGTGAGGTTATCCACTTTGGTCGCAAAAACAGGAAGGCAGATTACTATCTAAATGGCGTCAAGTTGGGAAAAGGGGAAATACAACAGGATCTTGGGGGTCCTTGTTCATCAGTCTATGAAAGTAAGCATGCAGGTACAGCAGGCAGTGAAGAAAGCAAATGGCATGTTGGCCTTGAGGTGCTCCCAGCATGGGAGTATTCGGGTAGCTCCTGCTGTACTCACTCTATACTCATGACTGTGCAGCCGGTCATAGTGCGAACTCAATCATCAAGTTCGCTGAACGACACCACTGTTGTGGGAAATATCACTGATGGGGATGAGTCAGAGTATAGAAGAGAGATCGAGCGACTGTCCATATGGTGCCAGCACAATAACCTGGCCCTCAACACCAGCAAAACCAAGGAGCTGATTGTGGACTTTGGAAGGAGTAGGATGAGGACCCACAGTCCCATTTATATCAATGGGTTGATGGTTGAAAGGGTCAAGAGCTTCAAATTCCTGGGCGTGCACATCTCTGAAGATCTTTCCTGGTCCGAGAACACTGATGCAATTATTAAGAATGCACATCAGCGCCTCTACTTCCTGAGAAGATTACGGAGAATGGGTTTGTCAAGGAGGACTCTCTCTAACTTCTACAGGTGCACAGTAGAGAGCATCGTGGCTTGGTTCGGCAACTTGAGCGCCCTGGAGAGGAAAAGACTACAAAAAGTAGTAAACACTGCCCAGTCCATCATCGGCTCTGACCTCCCTTCCATCGAGGGGATCTATCGCAGTCGCTGCCTCAAAATGGCTGGCAGCATCATCAAGGACCCACACCATCCTGGCCACACACTCATCTCCCCGCTACCTTCAGGTAGAAGATACAGCAGCCTGAAGACTGCAACGACCAGGTTCAGGAATAGCTACTTCTCCACAGCCATCAGGTTATTAAACTTGGCTCGGACAAAACTCTGAACATTATTAGCCCATTATCTGTTATTTGCACTTGATCAGTTTATTTATTCATGTGTGTATATATTTATATAATGATATATGGACACACTGATCTGTTCTGTAGTCAATGCCTACTATGTTCTGTTGTGCTGAAGCAAAGCAAGAATTTCATTGTCCTATCAGGGACACATGACAATCAACTCTCTTGAATCTTGAATCTTTATAACAAGAGGAATCGAATATAGGAGCAAAGAGGTCCTTCTGCAGTTGTACAGAGCCCTAGTGAGACCACACCTGGAGTATTGTGTGCAGTTTTGGTCCCCTAATTTGAGGAAGGACATTCTTGCTATTGAGGGAGTGCAGCATAGGTTTACAAGGTTAATTCCCGGGATGGCGGGACTGTCATATGCTGAGAGAATGGAGCAGCTGGGCTTGTACACTCTGGAGTTTAGAAGGATGAGAGGATGTCTCATTGAAACATATAAGATTGTTAAGGGTTTGGACATGCTAGAGGCAGGAAACATGTTCCCGATGTTGGGGGAGTCCAGAACTAGGGGCCACAGTTTAAGAATAAGGAGTAAGCCATTTAGAACGGAAACGAGGAAACACTTTTTCTCACAGAGAGTGGTGAGTGTGGAATTCTCTGCCTCAGAGGGTGGTGAAGGCAGGTTCTCTGGATACTTTCAAGAGAGAGCTAGATAGGGCTCTTAAAAATAGCGGAGTCAGGGGATATGGGGAGAAGGCAGGTTAGGTTGCACTAGCCGCATGCTCGTGGGACCGGCCGTACGGTGAACACTCAGCCCCCGCGTGGCGCTCACGTGGTAGCCGCGCGGTCCCCGCTTCCGGGGATGCCGCGCTTCACCGCCTGTTACCGCCTGCCCGTGGGACAGGGCCTTTACAGCGCTTGCAGCACCGGAGACCCGGGTTCGATCCCGACTATGGGTGCTGTCTGTACGGAGGTTTACATTCTCCCCCTGACCATGTGGGTTTTCTCTGAGATCTTCGGTTTCCTCCCACTCCAAAAAGACGTATTGGTATGTAGGTTAATTGGCTTGGTGTACATGTAACTTGTCCCTGGTGTGAGTAAGATAGTGTTATTGTGCGGGGATCACTGGTCGGTGCAGACTGTATCTCTTTATCTCTAAAACTTAAAAACTAAAAACTAAAACCTCATCTTGGGCGCAGATGCGGCATAGGCAGAGGAATTGGGAGTGGGGGATAGAGTTTGCAGGAATCAGGGTGGGAAAAAGTGTGGTCAAGATATTTGTGGGAGTCAGTGGGTTTGTAATAGATGTCAGTCAATAGTCTATTTCCTTTGAAGGAGATGGTGCAAACAATGGGGAGGGAGGTGTCGGAGATGGTCCAAATAAATTTGAGGGCAAGATGGAAATTGGTGGTGAAAGTTGATGAAGTCCATGAGTTCTGCATGGGTGCAGGAGGTAACACCGATGCAGTTATCAATGTAATGGAGGTCGAGTTCGGGGATAGCGCCAGTGTAGGCCTGGAACAGGGATTGTTCAATGTACCCTACAAAGGAGCAGGCATAGCTGGGCCCCATGCGGGTACCTTGGACTTGGAGGAAGTGGGAGGAGTCATAGGAGAAGTTGTGGAGGGTGAGGACCAGCTCTGCAAGACAGAGTAGAGTGTTAGTAGAGGGAAATAGGATGGTTCTGCGGTCGAGGAAGAAACAAAGAGCTTTTAAGCCTTCAATACAATACAATACAATACAATACGGTTTTATTCATCACATTGCACATAAAGTGCAAGTGAAATGAATTTGCCAGCAGTGGTACAATGATAAAGAACACACAATACACAATAACAATTTAACACAAACATCCACACAGCATTCATCACTGTGGTGGAAGGCACACAATTTGGCCAGTCTTCCATTTTCCCCCGTGGTCGGGACCTCAACCCTCCGCAGTCGCCGCTACAGGCGTCCAGATGAATGAAAGTCAAGGTAAGTCCTGAAACGGTGCCTCCCCCACCGGAGACCGCAGCTCCAGTTTGGTGTAGGCCGGCGGTCGGTGATTTAAAGTTCGCGCCGCAGCCAGAAGCATCGCAGACCGCAGGGCCAGCAGTCGAAGTCAAAGCTCCCCTCCAGGGATCCCCAGCGAGGGACCCTGCTCCCGATGGTAAGTCCATGCTGCACCCGCGGTAGAAGTTGGCCACGGGCTGGCAGTCGGAGTGGAAGCTTCTTCTTCCCCCGGGTCCCCAGCGAGGGATCCCGGGCTGCGGACGCTGCGCCAGCTGGAGATCTGCAGACCGCGGCTTCAGGCTGCCGGCTACCGCGAGCCAGCGAAACGGAGCGCTCCCCTCCGGCGAGCCCCAGCGAGGGCTCGCCCGCTCCACGCCGAGAGTCCGCACTGCGCCCGCCGCTGAAGCCCCGGGCGCGTCTCCGGGAAAGGCCGCCCGATCCTCGATGTTAGGCCATGGGGGAGGCGATCTGGAAAAAGTCAACTCTCCATGGAGGAGGCGCCAAAACGGTATCCCCTTTACCCCCCCCCACACCACCCCCCACACCACCCCCAACACCACCCCCCACACAAGACACACAAAGAAACATTAAAAACATACATTTAAACATACTAAATTTTTTTTTAAAAAGTTGGAAAAGAAATGACACGCTGCTGACAGGGCGTCGGCTTGCAGCGCCCCCACATTGGTGGGGGAAGGTGTTAAAGGACTGAACGTCCATAGTAAAGATGAGGGAGTGGGGGCTCGGAGAGACGAAGGGCATATGAGGTATCTAGTACATAGGTCGGGAGAGATTGGACCGGGGGGATAGGATGGAATCGAGGTATTTGAAAATCATTTCAGTGGGACATGAGCAGGCAGATACAATGGGTCTGCCCGGGCAGTTGGGTTTATGGATTTTGGGGAGAAGGTAAAACTGGGCTGCGCAGGAAACGATAAGGTTGGAGGCGGTGGAAGGCAGAAAGCCAGAAGTGATACCATTCCATGTATTTGTGTTGAATAAAATCGCCAAGTGGGACAGGCCCTTTATGGACTTGGACCACAAGTACTCTCAGTACATCAATGCTGTTAAGGGTCTATTTCGCTAACCTGATATGGAGTAGAATTACATATTATAGATGATACAATTTTTTTTTAAGTTAGTAATTTTAGTGATTTAGAGTGGAACCCATATACTAGTGCTATCCTGCACACTAGCGGCTATTTGCAGAAGTGAATTAACATAAAAAACCTGTATGTCTTTGGAATGCGTGAGGAGTAGTGGCCAGAGGATCTGGGGTGACGGAGGAACTGAAGGAAATCCACATTAGGCATGAAATGGTTAGGGTTAGGGTTAGGGTTAGTTAGGGTTAGATAAATCCCCAGGACCTGATGGTCTCCATCCCAAGGTACTTAAGGAAGTGGCTCCAGAAATCGTGGATGATTTGGTGATGATTTTCCAATGTTCTATGGACTCAGGATCAGTTCCTGTGGATTGGAGGGTAGCTAATGTTATCCCACTTTTTAAGAAAGGCGGGAGAGAGAAAACAGGGAATTATAGACCAGTTAGCCTGACATCCGTGGTGGGGAAGATGCTGGAGTTAATTATAAAAGATGAAATAGCCGAAAATTTGGTTAGCAGTAACTGTCAGTCGGTCCGAGTCAGCATGGATTTACGAAGGGGAAATCATGCTTGACTAATCTTCTGGAATTTTTGAAGATGTAACTAGGAAAATGGACAAGGGAGAACCAGTGGATGTAGTGTACCTGGACTTTCAGAAAGCATTTGATAAGGTCGCACATAGGAGATTAGTGGGCAACATTAGGGTACATGGTATTGGGGGTAGAATGCTGACATGGATAGAGAAGCGGTTGGCAGACAGGAAACAATGAGTAGGGATTAACGGGTCCCTTTCAGAATGGCAGGCAGTGACTAGTGGGGTACCGCAAGGCTCGGTGCTGGGACCGCAGCTATTTACAATATACATCAATGATTTGGATGAAGGGATTCAAAGTAACATTAGCAAATTTGCAGATGACACAAAGCTGAGTGGCAGTGTGAACTGTGAGGAGGATGCTATGAGAATGCAGGGTGACTTGGACAGGTTGGGGGAGTGGGCAGATGTATGGCAGATAAAGTTTAATGTGGATAAATGTGAGGTTATCCACTTTGGTCGCAAAAACAGGAAGGCAGATTACTATCTAAATGGCGTCAAGTTGGGAAAAGGGGAAATACAACAGGATCTTGGGGTCCTTGTTCATCAGTCTATGAAAGTAAGCATGCAGGTACAGCAGGCAGTGAAGAAAGCAAATGGCATGTTGGCCTTGAGGTGCTCCCAGCATGGGAGTATTCGGGTAGCTCCTGCTGTACTCACTCTATACTCATGACTGTGCAGCCGGTCATAGTGCGAACTCAATCATCAAGTTCGCTGACGACACCACTGTTGTGGGAAATATCACTGATGGGGATGAGTCAGAGTATAGAAGAGAGATCGAGCGACTGTCCATATGGTGCCAGCACAATAACCTGGCCCTCAACACCAGCAAAACCAAGGAGCTGATTGTGGACTTTGGAAGGAGTAGGATGAGGACCCACAGTCCCATTTATATCAATGGGTTGATGGTTGAAAGGGTCAAGAGCTTCAAATTCCTGGGCGTGCACATCTCTGAAGATCTTTCCTGGTCCGAGAACACTGATGCAATTATTAAGAATGCACATCAGCGCCTCTACTTCCTGAGAAGATTACGGAGAATGGGTTTGTCAAGGAGGACTCTCTCTAACTTCTACAGGTGCACAGTAGAGAGCATCGTGGCTTGGTTCGGCAACTTGAGCGCCCTGGAGAGGAAAAGACTACAAAAAGTAGTAAACACTGCCCAGTCCATCATCGGCTCTGACCTCCCTTCCATCGAGGGGATCTATCGCAGTCGCTGCCTCAAAATGGCTGGCAGCATCATCAAGGACCCCCACCATCCTGGCCACACACTCATCTCCCCGCTACCTTCAGGTAGAAGATACAGCAGCCTGAAGACTGCAACGACCAGGTTCAGGAATAGCTACTTCTCCACAGCCATCAGGTTATTAAACTTGGCTCGGACAAAACTCTGAACATTATTAGCCCATTATCTGTTATTTGCACTTGATCAGTTTATTTATTCATGTGTGTATATATTTATATAATGATATATGGACACACTGATCTGTTCTGTAGTCAATGCCTACTATGTTCTGTTGTGCTGAAGCAAAGCAAGAATTTCATTGTCCTATCAGGGACACATGACAATCAACTCTCTTGAATCTTGAATCTTTTAAACAAGAGGAATCGAATATAGGAGCAAAGAGGTCCTTCTGCAGTTGTACAGAGCCCTAGTGAGACCACACCTGGAGTATTGTGTGCAGTTTTGGTCCCCTAATTTGAGGAAGGACATTCTTGCTATTGAGGGAGTGCAGCATAGGTTTACAAGGTTAATTCCCGGGATGGCGGGACTGTCATATGCTGAGAGAATGGAGCAGCTGGGCTTGTACACTCTGGAGTTTAGAAGGATGAGAGGATGTCTCATTGAAACATATAAGATTGTTAAGGGTTTGGACATGCTAGAGGCAGGAAACATGTTCCCGATGTTGGGGGAGTCCAGAACTAGGGGCCACAGTTTAAGAATAAGGAGTAAGCCATTTAGAACGGAAACGAGGAAACACTTTTTCTCACAGAGAGTGGTGAGTGTGGAATTCTCTGCCTCAGAGGGTGGTGAAGGCAGGTTCTCTGGATACTTTCAAGAGAGAGCTAGATAGGGCTCTTAAAAATAGCGGAGTCAGGGGATATGGGGAGAAGGCAGGAATGGGGTACTGATTGGGGATGATCAGCCATGATCACATTGAATGGCGGTGCTGGCTCGAAGGGCCGAATGGCCTCTACTCCTGCACCTATTGTCAATTGTCTATTGAAACCGGAGCACCGGGAGAAAACTCATGCGGTCACATGGAGACCGTACAAAACTCCGTACATACAGCACGCGTTGTCAGGATCGAACCTGGGTTTCTGGCGCTGTCAGGCAGCAACTCTATCACTGCACCACTGTGCCGCCGCACTATTAAGCAGTACCACACTCTTCATTTGATTTTTATGGATTTAGATACATAGATACATAGAAAATAGGTGCAGGAGTCGGCCATTCGGCCCTTCGAGCCTGCACCGCCATTCAATATGATCATGGCTGATCATCCAACTCAGTATCCCGTACCTGCCTTCTCTCCATACCCCCTGATCCCTTTAGCCACAAGGGCCACATCTAACTCCCTCTGAAATATAGCCAATGAACTGGCCTCAACTACCCTCTGTGGCAGAGAGTTCCAGAGATTCACCACTCTCCGTGTGAAAAAGTTTTTTTCTCATCTCGGTCTTAAAGGATTTCCCCCTTATCCTTAAGCTGTGACCCCCTGTCCTGGACTTCCCCAACATCGGGAACAATCTTCCTGCATCTAGCCTATCCAACCCCATAAGAATTTTGTAAGTTTCTATAAGATCCCCTCTCAATCTCCTAAATTCTAGCGAGTATAAGCCGAGTCTATCCAGTCTATCTTCATATGAAAGTCCTGACATCCCAGGAATCAGTCTGGTGAACCTTCTCTGCACTCCCTATATGGCTATAATGTCCTTCCTCAGATTTGGAGACCAAAACTGTATGCAATACTCCAGGTGTGGTCTCACCAAGACCCTGTACAACTGCAGTAGAACCTCCCTGCTCCTATACTCAAATCCTTTTGCTATGAAAGCTAACATACCATTCGCTTTCTTCACTGCCTGCTGCACCTGCATGCCTACTTTCAATGACTGGTGTACCATGACACCCAGGTCTCGCTGCATCTCCCCTTTTCCTAATCGGCCACCATTTAGATAATAGTCTGCTTTCCTGTTTTTGCCACAAAGTGGATAACCTCACATTTATCCACATTATATTGCATCTGCCAAACATTTGCCCACTCACCCAGCCTATCCAAGTCACGTTGCAGTCTCCTAGCATCCTCCTCACAGCTAACACTGCCCCCCAGCTTAGTGTCATCCGCAAACTTGGAGATGTTGCCTTCAATTCCCTCATCCAGTTCATTAATATAAATTGTAAATAGCTGGTGTCCCAGCACTGAGCCTTGCGGTACCCCACTAGTCACTGCCTGCCATTGTGAAAAGGACCAGTTTACTCCTACTCTTTGCGTTATAAAGATTACGCATTGAATTATAGAATTATAGATTTTTAGATATTAAGGTAATTTAGTGATTTGTGGTTAATACAGGAAAGCAGGAAGAGATAATAAATTAGGTCAAGTATCGGTGCTCGGCCCATTGCTGTTTTTGGTTTATATCAAGGATTTTGATGAGAATGTACACAGTATAATTAGTAAGTTAGCAGATCATACTCATGTAGGTAGTCAGTGAAAATAATTCCCACCCAAAAAACCCAGGTCCCCTCAACCACAGAAGATGTCACACCTGTCCGTATACCTCCTCCCGCACATCCATTCAGGGACCCCAGCTATCCTTGCAAGTGAGACAGACGTTTACATGCACCTCCTTGAACCTCATCTACTGCATTTGGTGCTCCTGATGTGGCCTCATTTACATTAGCGAGACCAAGTGCAGAATATGCGACGGTTTCACCCAATGCTTGCACTCGGTCCGTCAAAGCCTGCTGGATCTCCTGGTGGTTAAGTATTTTAATTCTCCTTTTTATTCCAACACTGACCTTTCTCTCCTGGGCCTCCACAAGCCAACAAGGAAACTTAGGGAACACCTCCTATCCACTTGGGTGGGTAGTGGGGTAGTTTACAAGCTAACAGTATAAATGTTGAATTCTAAAATTCTTTGAACCCCCCCCCCACCCACCATTATTTCCCCTTCTCTTCCCTGAGCTCCATCTAGATTCCTCTTCTCCTTTTTCCTCTTTCCATTGTCACCTTCCACCTATTTTCCTTCAATCGGTTTCACATTTCACGCCTCTTCCATTCTTATCTCACACGTTTTCTCTTTTTATCTCTGTCCACTGTCCAACCATCGGCTATTGTCTCAGCACAAAGAGTCCAGTCCCTCCACTTACTGCGACTGGACAACATGGTTATAACACCAGACCGGGCCTCATTCACTATTCAGGAGCTGCTAAAGCACAGCAGGCCAGGAATTTGAGTCCTAGTTATGGATTTCCGCGCATACCCACCTGACCTACGGTTGTGTGTCATGACTCACTTACTCACTTACATCACACAACAAGAGATTCTCGAGGGAGAAAAAAAAAAAAAAAAAAAAGCCTTATGGGTCAGCCACAAGAAACCTCATGGTCAGGTGTCGAGCCAAACCATCGCAAGATGGCTCAAGCAGGTACTGGGAGCTGCTGGAGTAGATACTGATGTATATACATCTCACTCCACCAGGGCAGCATCCACATCAGTGGCTAAAAGAATGAACATGGAGAAAACGTTCCAAACGTTCTACCACAAGCCGCTAGCAGAACCTGTGTTATTTGCAGAAAGAGTTTTAGAATCTGCAAATATATAATTTAAGCCCGGGGGAGCATTTTGTCTTTTGTTATTGTTTAATAGATACCATTATTGTTTACAAACTGATTCATGGTTGATTACGATAACATACTTCCTCCCTTGAATGACTTCGGCAGCGAGTGAAGTATGAACTGTTACACGGTTTGAAATCACAGAGCTTTAAAATCTTCACGTAATCACTCACGTGACTCCGAAGTAAAATAGTAAGATTAAACGAGAACTTACCAGTTTGAAGTTTGATCTGTATTTTATGAGGAGATACGATGAGGGATTACGTGCCCTCCGCTCGCACCCTCAATTATAGATCAACTGGTATCTTAGTTCTCCTTTTCTTTACTATGTTTATTTCAATTATTGTGTTTCCTGTGATTCCACACCGCTGCTTTGAAAAATGTCGCACATGCGTGCTGGACGGGCTCTTCACGTAATCCCTCATCGTAACTCCTCATAAAATACAGATCAAACTTCAAACTAGTAAGTTCTCGTTTAATCTAACTATTAATAGCAACTTGAGGAAAATCTCTTTTATGCAGCGTGCGGTTTAAATTTGGGTTCACTGCCCACAAATGTGGTTGAGGCAGTATTTGCTTTGTTCCCCAGTGGAAAATTTATGACCAGGGAAAACATGCACGGCAACAGAGAAAGAGCCCGGAGGTGGAACCTTTGTTTCGCTCTGCCAGAGAACCAGTGCGTACACGATGAGTGAATGACTTCCTATGCAGTTACCGTTCTGTTTGCTGTCTCACACGCATAGAGGTGGAAGAAGGGTCTTAACCCAAAACGTCACATAGAAACAGAGAAAATAGGTGTAGGAGGCCATTCGGCCCTTCGAGCCAGCACCGCCATTCATTGTGATCATGGCTGATCGTACCCAATCAATAACCCGTGCCTGCCTTCTCCCCAAATCCCTTGATTCCACTAACCCCTAGAGTCACTTATTCCTTTTCTTCAGAGATGCTGTCTGACCCACTGAGTTACTCCAGCTTTTTGTGTCTATCTTCAGGCTCACACATGCACACGCACACGCGCATGCGCGCGCATACGCACATGCACATGCACACGCACATGCACACGCACATGCACACGCACACGCGTATGCACATGCGCACACACACACACATGCCATTTGGACCAGTGATTCAGTGATTATTGCCACCAGTGAAATCATGTACACTCAGGTGGAATCTGTTTCATGTTGTAATGATGATGAACATTGACAGCTTTCATTCCAACCATAAATTCCAGGCCAATACTGTTTGGAGTGAGTGAAAGGGAAGTCAGCTGTAGATATAAGATTTATCACTCAGGGATAAATGTTGAGGAGAAATATATTTGACAACTTCATTTCAGACAAATACTTTACATAATTTCATCTATCAGTTCTGTCCTTGCTTGAACTTCCAGTCACCAAATGCTTTAAACTTCAGCTTGTGAGTATTTCAGTTAAAGAACCTGTGAGATCTTCTTCTTCTTCTTCTGAAGCCCTTTGGTCCTCTAGGGAGCAGGGGCCATTGACAAATGTCCTCCACCTCACTCAGTTGTTGACAGTTCTTTCGAGATCTCCCCTGTTGAGCCCACTCTCAGACATTTCTGTCTGGACACCTCTTCTCCAGCTGTTCCTGGGGCGACCACTTTTCCTTTTTCCTTGGGGGCTCCATTTCTGGGCTTGCCGGGTGATGGTTGTGGCAGGTTTCATGAGGGTGTGTCCAATCCAACTCCATTTTCTCCTTCGAATTTGTAAGTCAATGGGCTCCTGGCTTGTTCTTTTCCACAGGTCCACATTGCTTACTTTGTCTCTCCACCAGATGTTAAGTATTCTCCTGAGAGGTGTTAATGAATGTTTGCAGCCTGTTTGTAGTGTGTTTTGTTCTTTTCCATGTCTCTGATCCATACAGCATCACCTGTTTCACATTTGAGTTAAAGATGCGTATTTTGGTGTGAATTGAGATGTGTTTTGAGCTCCTGATCTTCCTGAGCATGTTAAACATCAACCTAGCCTTATTGATTCCACTTTTTATGTCTGCCTCTGCCCCTCCGGTGATGTCCACAACACTGCCTAGATATGTGAATTTTACTACCTCCTCTAGAGCAGTGCTGTGCATAAAGATAGGGTTGCTGGTTTTGGAGTGGATCCTGTGAGATCTTGCTGCTCCCTAAGCTTTTATTCTCTGACAGCTTCAACCACTTCAACCTTAGTCTAGTTCGTGATCCACAGAAGTTACTTTGCAGTTTGTTATTGGTTGCAAACATTGATAGGCCGCGTGATAACCCAAGGCAAGCTCAAAAGAACACTTTATTTGTTCTCTGCAAAAATACATTTGTGAATGGATTATTGGAGGAAACAGTAGACAGTTATTGAAGTATACGTTTTTAAAGTTCTATTTTAACACAGTTAATTTTTATTGGTTGAAGGTCATGGAAAAAACACATTGGCAGAATTGTCCCCTTTTGTACTTATGTTCCAGTTGAACAGGTGCATCAATAGAGATTTGTCTTATTTTGTACAATGGATCTTCCCCCTTCCTTACAGAGTAAGCGGGTTGGGCACAGGCTGGCTGAGTTAGAACATAGAACAGTACAGAAATGCAGGAGTAACTCAGCGGGACAGGCAGCATCTCTGGAGAGAAGGAATGGGTGACGTTTTGGGTCCGAAACGTCACCCATTCCTTCTCTCCAAAGATGCTGCCTGTCCCGCTGAGTTACTCCAGTATTTTGTGTTTATCTTCAGTTTAAACCAGCATCTGCAGTTCCTTCCTACACATAGAACAGTACAGTACAGGACAGTCCCTTCGACCAATACAAAAATGACCTCATCTGCCTGCACATGATCCATATCCCTCTATTCCCTGCACTTCCATGTGCCTATCTAAAAGCCTCTTATACACCACTATCATATCTGCCTCCACCACCACCACCCGAGCAATCCTTTCCAGCTCCCAACCACCCCATCCCCCCAATCTCTGTGTAAGAAAACTTGCCCTGTACATTTCCATTAAACCTACCCCCTCCCCTTTCATCCCAGGAAAAAGATTCTGACTGTTACCCTATCTGTGCCACTCATAAGTTTATATACTTTTATCAAGTGTCTCCTCAATCTCCAACATTCCAGAGAAAACAATCCTAGTCTATCCAATCTTTCCCTTCAGCTGAAATCCACTAATCCTGGCAGCATTCTTATAAACCTCCTGTTCACCCCCGCCAAAGCATCTAGATCTTTACTCTAATGGGGTGACCAGGACAGCTGCATTACTCCACCTACAGCCTAACCAAAATCCCATAGTGTTGCATCATATCTACTTGGCTCTCATGTTCGTTGCCTCCAGCAATAATGGCAAGCATACCATACCAGTGGAAGTGGTGGAGGCAGGTTCGATGTTATCCTTTAAAAATAGATTGGATGGGTATATGGACGGGAAAGGAATGGAGGGTTATGGTCTGAGTGCAGGTAGATGGGACTAGGGGGAAGTATTTATTTTTAATTTAAAAAAAAAAATGTTCGGCACAGACTTGAAGGGCCGAGATGGCCTGTTTCCGTGCTGTTATGGTTATATGGTTATCTTGTTATACCCTTTCTTAACCACTCTATCTACTTGTGCTGCCACCTTTAGTGAGCTGAGAACTCCAAGATTGCTCTGCACATCAATGCTGTTAAGTGTCTTCCCATTAACTGTGTACCCTCTCCTTATGTTCTATCTTCCAAAGTGCAACACCTCACACTTGTCTGGGTTAAACTCCCTTTGCCATGGTTTCACCCATTACTGCAGCTGATTTACATCTAACTGTATCTTCTGACAGTATTCCTCACTGTCTGCAACTCCTCCAATCTTGGTGTAAATAGCAAACTTATTCACCAACACAAGTACATTTACTTCGAGGTAATTTATGTAGCCTGAGGAAGATTTTCTTGAGAAGACTGTTTGAATTAATCTTTATGTTTATTTTCTGTGAATTTAAATTGTTAATCATTGTGCCCCAAACATCTTGCAGGATCAAACATGGAGCAGTGGTGGTGCTAGAAAAACCTCTGCACATTTCACATCTGTACATCAGTGTTCAAGCTTGACCTTCAGAGGCACATAACAACAATTTGTGTGATTTCAAGTGTTTTTGTCATCAAATTAAAATGCCCCCTGAAACCTACACAAAAAATGGGAGGTGGGGTGAGATGATTTATTTTCCAAATGTTCAGAACATATAGACACAGGTAATTGCAGCTGCTGGTTTACACAAATAGACACAAAGTACTGGACTAACTCAATGTGTCAGGCAACATCTCTTGAGAACATGTACAGGTGATGGGACCCTTCTACAGACTGATTGTAGTGGGGTGGAGAAAGCTGGAAGACAGGTGGAGGGAGGACAAAGCCTGGTAAATGATAGTTGGATACAGGTGAGGGAGACTTTTTGATGAGCAGATGGGTGGTCAAATGCCAGAGTTGAAAAGCCAAGACGTGTAGGACAAGGAGAGAAGGATACTAATGTGAAAGCGGAGGAAGGAATATGTGGAAAAGAATTGGGGGGGGGGGGGGGAGGGGGAATGAGAAGGGAAGAAATAGGTGTGCATGCAGATGGGGCACAGGGAAGAATGGGAAATTGAAGGGGAAAAGAGGGGGGAAAGGGAGGGAAAAAGAGGGGGAAAAGGGAGGGAGGGGATGGAGGATGTTTATAGGCTAGTTATTAAAATCGGAAATTCATTATTCATACCATTGGGTGGAAAGCAACCCAAACTGAATTTGAAGTGCTGTTCCTCCAGTTTATGTGTGGCCTCACGCTACCAACGGAGGAGGCCCCATGCAGGAATGTCGGAATGGGAATGGGAAGGGTAGATACAATGGTTAGCATCCTGGAGATCCAGTAGGCTTTGCTGGACTGAGACCAAGTGTTTGGTGTAATTGTCAGTTAGCAACTATTGTAACTCCCATTGCTCCACTTCCCATCGTTATACTGACTACTGTTCTGAGCATCCTCCAGGCCACACACAAACTGGAGGAACAACACACTTCACAAACCAATGGTGTGATCATTGAATTCTCCAATTTTTGGTAACTAACTACAAATACCATTCCCCCCCATCCTGTATTTCCTCTTTTCCATTTTTCGTCTGCCCACTACAATCAGTTTGAAGAAGTGTCCCAACCTGAAAAGCTGTCCATTACGTTTAGTTTAGTTTAGAGATATATTTACTATTGTCACATGTACCAAGGTACAGGGAAAAAACATCAGATATACCAGACATAGATAACATCAGATCAAACACTTACAATAAAGCAAAGGAGAAAGATGCTGCCTGACCCACTGGGTTACTCCAGCACTTTGTGTCTTTTTTTGTTTAACATTTTACATTTAAAACACTCAACCACATACAACCGCAGAGACACATATTGGACTGGTATCAGTTTTGATAAACTCCTAGATAATTAATGTGTAAGAATGAACTGCAGATGCTGGTTTAAATCGAAGTTAGACACAAAATGCTGGAGTAACTTAGTGGGTGGGGCAGAATCTCTGGAGAGAAGGAATGGGCGACATTTCGGGTCAAGACTCTTCTTCAGTCTGAAGAAGGGTCTCGACCCGAAATGTCGACCATTCCTTCTCTCCAGAGATTCTGCCCCACCCACTAAGTTACTCCAGCATTTTGTGTCTAACCTCGGTAATTAATCCTTGTTATCTAACTTGTCAGATTGCAGGCATCAGTGCAGGCCAGGAACTCTAGGGATTTGGATGGATGTCCCATTTGTGCATGTTGTGTCCTTCATTCTGCCTTCTTCCAATCCATCCTTGTATTCAAGCTGGATATTAGGATGGCAGTTCTGTGCATTGCCATTGACACTGTATTCTCAACCATTTAATCTAGCGACCTCCCAAGATGATGTTCCTGCCACCAGACATTAACAGGAAGCTTTGTCATCTCTTGACTAGGGGACATATAATCTGACACATGCAGGTACCAACCCAGAACATACACAATGGGGGATTCAGAGACCCATTGTGGAGAACCCATGAAATCCTGTGTTATAGAAAATATACCCTAAGAGTTCAATCCTTACATTACCAGCAAACAGTGGCCACAGTGAGTGCCATCTTCAATATACCTTGGTGAGAGCTTGGATTACTCCTGTATTGTTTCCTAAACATAAACATCCATGACAGGTACAGGGATAGGACAAGTTTAGAGGGATACGGGTAAAACGCAGGCAGGCAGGACTACTGTAGATGGGACATTTTGGTCGGAGTGGGCAAGTTGGGCCTGTTTCCACTCTGTATGTGCAATGATTATCGGCCTTATCAACAATACCCAGATTTTAAAACTGAATTTATATAAATCATCTTCATCAGGCATGATCTCGGATGCTAGCTGTGTGGAGTCTTTCCGTTCTCCCTGTGACTGCATGGGTTTTCTCCAGATGCTCCGATTTCCTCCCACATTTCAAAGATGTGGAAGTTTGTAGGTTAGTTGGCTTCTGTAAATTGTCCCTAATGCATAGGTTAGTGTTAAGAGGCTGTCCCACTTGGGCGACCTAATCTGCGAGTTTAGAAGAGTGTCTACGACCTTCAAACTCACAGCATGGTCGACACGTGGCCCTAGGAAGTCCTATGAGGTCGCTGGAACTCTCCTTCATGCTCGAGGGAAGTTCCCGAATACTCGTGGCCTCAGCATGTTGAAAAATTTTCCGCGAGTAAAATTTGGTTGGCATGGTTGTTTTTGACTCATAGTGCAGTGGAGTGGGGTCACTATTTAGTTACAGGCAGTCGAGGGCAGTCGCAGGCAATCTCCTTCGCTGATTGGGCATTTTGATTGGCTCATTGGAGTTTTCAGGACCAAGGAAAATGAACCGGTAGGTAAAATGCCCACTAAACTTTATTATACTTCTTAAAAGTGTCTCCATTCCTTCTCTCCCCCTTCTCCCCCCCTTCTCTCCCCTTATCTCCCCTTCTCTCCCCTTCACCCCCCATCTCCCCCCTTCTCTCCCCTTCTCTCCCCTTCTCCCCCGCTTCTCTCCCCTTCTCTCCTCTCCCCTTCTCTCCCCCTCTCTCCCCCTCCGCGCTCTCTAAAGGACTTACCGTACATTGTGGCAGCCGTTTACCTTCCTCTTCATCGCACAGACAGCGCTTCCCCATTTTCCCTGGCCCCCGCCTTTGCGATGTGTTTGTGGGTGTGTGTGTGTGTGTGCGGTCGGTCGTTCCAGCTCGCGGTTTCAATGCGGACGGTCGGTCCAGCTCAAGGTTTTCCAGGCGAGTGCCCTCAAGCTTGAAGGTCGAAGACACTCTTCTTAACTCGCGGATTAGGTCACCCAAGTGGGACAGCCCCTTTAGTGTACAGGTGATCAATGGTTGATATGGACATGTTGGTCTGAAAACTAAACTAAACTAAACAAAACTAAACTAAACTAAACTAAACGCATGGGCACACTAAACTGTCATTACAAAATTGATATAATTTTAAATTATGCAAGGCAGAAGGAATTAGTGGCAAAGACCTACTAGGTCTCTGAATTTTCTGGGTTTTGCTTGATGCATGATGCAACAGATAGCACAATCATACTTTGGTGAAATTATCTTTTTCAAAGGTTGACTGAGTGTTGGTTCCGATCTCGTGGAGCCGACAGCTGAATGACTGTGCCTGATCAAATGTGGGCCCTGACATTGAGGAGCTGCAGGCCTGACTGGACTACCGGGGCTGACCAAGTGTGTGTCCCAATGACCAGTAGATGCAGTCCTGGCCAGACCATCGCGGCTGACCGAGTGTGGGTTCCAATGACCAGTAGATGCAGTCCTGGCCAGACCATCGCGGCTGATCGAGTGCAGGTCCTGACGTCCTGATGTTGCCGATCCATCCTGACCACAGGGTCTGACTGAGTGCTGGCCCTGACATTGAACAGGACTGGACCATTGGCGTGCCACAACATTGAGGACCACTGGGCCAGTAGGAGTGCGGGCCTCGACATCGAGGTGTTGCATTCCCTACCAGGCCAGTGGGTCTGAGTGAGTGCGTGCTCTAACCTCCAGGAACTGCCAAGCCGATCGGTTACCGGGCCGGACAAAGACCTGGCTTCAACCTCCTGGAGCCCCCAATGCCAAATGTTGTCATCGCGGCCCCATATCTGGGGATGGAGGAGCTGGTATTGGAGAGCATCCAGAAGACATGTACGAGAATAAAGCATTGATTGACAAGTTCTTGATTAGCAAGGATGACAAAGGTTACGGGGAGAAGGCAGGAGAATGGAGTTGAGAGTGAAAAATAGATGAGCCATGATCAAATGGTGAAGCAGACTTGATGAGTCGAATGGTATAATTGTTTTCCAATGTCTGATGATCTCTGGTACAGAAAGTCGTGAATTGCTGATCTGAGGAAATCAATGAGTTCCTTCATGACTGCTCTGATTTGGTGAACTGGATGATCTTCAAAGACTGTGTGGCTAACCTAAATGGGTATGGTACTGCTGTCACAGACTTCATCAGCAAGTGTGTGGAGCAATGCCAACCAAAGAAATGGTTATGTATGTTTCTCAACTGGAAACCATGGATGAACCGTAAGTTCTGCTCCCAGGTTTAGTTTAGTTTAGAGATACAGCATGGAAACTGGAGCAACCAGAGAAAACCCACGCAGTCACAGGGAGAACATACTGATTCCGTACAGCCAGCACCCAGAGTCAGGATTGAACCTGGGTCTCTGGCGCTGTAAAGCAGCGAGTCAACCACTGTGCCACTGTGCTGCCCTAGAGATGTAGTGAAGTCCAAGTCTGCAGTGTTCAAGTCAAACAATTCAAAGCAGTACACACAATCTATCTAGAATCTTCGCAAAGCAATTACGGATGCCAAGCGTGAATTCTGGACCAAGAGGCAATGACACGGACACCCATCATTTGTGGCATTGCCTACATGTTATCACGGGCTATGAAGCGAAGTCGGGCAATAATCCTGGCAACAACAGGTCCCCCCTCCAGATCAGAATGCATTCATGCTGACAATGAACAGAAAGAAGGTCAGTGGAAGAACATCACCCACCCTGTCAACCTCGCGTGCTCCTGTGCCAATAGTCACTGTGGCACATATAAGGGTTGGGCTTCCTGGGAATGAATTTGTGGAAAGCAACTGGCCTGGATGGAGTTCCTGGCTGAGTCCTCGGGACTTGCGCAGAACAGCTGACAGAAATATTCTCAGATATCTTAAACCTCTCACTACATCATTCTGAGCTGCACACCTGCTTTAGGAAGACACGATCATCTGTGTGCCTAAGAACAGTAAGGTCGTGTGCCTTAAAAACGACCGTCCAGTAGCTCTGACATTTACCATCTTGAAGTCTTCAAGAGACTGGTGATGGTGCACATTAACTCCAGACTCCTATTCAATTAATCTATTTCAGTTCGCAACAAGTCCACAACAGGCACCATCTCTCTGACCCTAAAATGTTCTCTGGAACACCAAGACAATGAGGCCACCCATGTCAAACTCCTAGTTATTGACTATAGCTCCACCTTCAGTACCATAATCCCATTCAAATTCATCTCAAACTCCTGGACCGAAGAGTCAGCACCTCCCTCTGCCACTTGATCCTTGACTCTCTGACCCATAGACCACAATAAGTGAGTACAGGCGACAACACATCCTCCACAATCATTCTAAACCCAGGAGCCATGCAACGATGCGTTCTCAGTCACCTACTTTATTCTCCATAAACTCACAATTATACAGCCACATTCTGCTCTAACGCCATCTGCAACGCCAAAGCAAGCGATGTCTGCGAAGGGCGCGCAGCATCGTCAAGGACTGCTCTCACCCCAGCCACAGACTGTTTACCCTCCTCCCATCCGGGAGGCGCTACAGGTCTCTCCGTTGCCGGAGCAGCAGGTTCAGGAACAGCTTCTTCCCTGTGGCTGTTACACTACTTAATTCTGCACCTTGGTGACTCTGCCAGTCACCCCCCCCCCCCCGGACACTCCTTCCCCCAGAAAAATTGCACGACTGCTACTGTTTGTACATATATATATTTACTGTTCCATTATTCTATGTTCGCTCTTCTGGGTGAGATGCTAACTGCATTTCGTTGTCTCTGTACTGTACACTGCACAATGACAATAAAGATTGAATCTGGAATCTGGAATCTGGAATGTTTACAAATGACATCTCTGTGGTTGGCCAGGTCATGAACTATGATGAGATAGCACGTCCTATACTTTAAAATCTCTCTTGTACGTTCTTGATTGGCCTATTCCTACTTCCACTCTTCTGGTGTTGAGATTGTAAATTACATCCTTAGTTAATATCGTTGTTCTGACAAATTACAACCAAACAGGACAGGCAGCATCTCCAGAGAGAAGGAATGGGTGACGTTTCAGTCTGAAGAAGGGTTTCGCACCGAAATGTCACCCATTCCTTCTCTCCAGAGATGCTGCTTGTCTCACAGAGTTAATCCAGCATTTTGTGTCTATCTTCAGTCTAAATCATCATCTGCAGTTCCTCGACAACCTAATACAGGCCTTCTCCAGCTTTTGTCTTCACACACACATGTAGAAGTTCAATTATCCACATTTATCCACATATTAGATCTCTTCAATCCTCCAATGTAGTGGGGAGGATGATGAGCTTACTTTGTGATTGTCCAGGACAGATCTTCAGAGATGTCCACATCCTGGCACTTAAAGTTGTTGGCTTTTGCCTCCCCACCTCTCAAACCAGCCAACCCATCAATGATGGCAGGTTCATGGATTTAAGCTATCCCTCCTGACGTCAACAATCAGCTCCTTGGTCTTGCTGACGACGAGAGCAAGATTAATATTCATTCACTATTCAATCAGATGTTCAATCTCCCTCATGTATCCTGTTTTTCTGACAAGAACAGTGGTATCATTAGCAAAGTTAAAGATGGCATTGGAACTGTGTCTGCCTACTGTCTGGCTACACAGTGATGGGGATAGAGTAAGTAGAGCAGGGGACTGAGCACACAGCCTTAAGGTGCTCATGTGTTGATGGTTACTGAGGAGGAAGTGGTATTGCCAATTCAAACTGATTGTGGTCTGCCGATGAGGAAGTCAAGGATTTAATTACATGGGGGTGGGAAGAGACAGTTCTCTGAGTCTGATGACGTGCGGAGGGGATGATGGTGTTGAGTGCTGGGCTGTAGGCGATGAGCGTGCATGTTCTTATTGTCCAAGTGGTCCACCAGATAGGAGAGAGCCAGTGAGATCGCGCCCCCTGTTGATCTATTGTGGCAGCAGGTGAATTGTGTGTTTCCTTACAAAGACTGGAGTTGAAACGCGTCAATTTTTCCTGCTTTGATTTCCCATTAATTATTTTTTTAATTGTTCTTGGAATGGGACAGAAATGGTCAAATGGTATTTCTCTTTGTGACTAATGAAGCATGTTGTGAATCGTGCAGGCCGGGGATGACAAAGTCCTCTCCTGGAGGACACTTGTGAGTCGCTTAGATTTTCAATAATAATTTCACTCCTGAAAAGACATTTGAATATTCCTCAAATTACAGATTAATTGAAGTACCCCAAGTTGATTTGAGTTCATTACTTTAGGTGTTTTTTTTAGCACACTATGAGGACTCATGAGTCATCTTTAAGCACGTGTGAGATGCCAGAAGACAGGTGGGTGGCAAATGTGTGTAAGAAAGAACTGCAGATGCTTGTTTAAATCGAAGATAGACACAGCATGCTGGAGTAACTCAGCGGGTGAGGCAGCATCTCTGGAGAGAAGGCTATTGACCTTTAGTGGAAGCAGGCCTTTCAGGCCACCTAGTCCATGCCGATCAGCGATCACCCCGTACATTAACCTACACACACTAGGGACAATTTTACAACTTACTGAAGCCAATTAACCTACAAACCTACACATCTTTGTAGTGTGGGAGGAAACCAGAGGACCCAGAGAAAATCCACACAGTCGCAGGGAAAATGTACAAACTCCTTACAGACAGCACCCTTAGTCAGGATCACACCCGAGTCTCTGGCACTGTCAGACAGCAACTCTACCGTTGCGCCACTATTTCGCCCCCACTGATGCTTCCTACTGAGTATTTGCAGCATTTTCTATTTTTCACTGAAGAAAAGCCTCCAGCTCATTCCTCAGCAAAGTTCTATAGATTTGGAGCAGTTATAATAAAATTGTGCACCAATGAGTTATGGACCCCTTTTATGCTTTTTATGTACATACGCTTTTTCATATGCATGTGCAAGTTTCTCAAGAAAAGGGTTGATTGAATTAGGTGAAGGCTGGCAATACTGGCATGTTTCCCAGTTGGCTTCAAACAGTTGGTGTAAGACATCTGTCAAACAGGACAAAGACATTTTAAAATTAGGAAGATGATGGTCCGTACTATTTTAATCCGCTTTGTTAAATGTGATCGGTCATTAGAGAGTTGATTGTGGCAGACTTCAAATGAAAAAAAACTTCCTTTAGTTATTTGTCTAAGGTTTCTTCCCAATGGCACCAATCTATTTTTCTTTGTAGAAGCCAGCTTTACCTTTCTTCTCCTACCCTGCCTCTATAATCTATTATTTTGTGGGTACCTGCCCATTCCAGCTTGGTGACTTGCTTTGCAAGTGTTACAAAATCTTTGATTGATTCATCAGTTATACGTTTTTATATGCTTCTTCAGTCTAGCAAAGTCATCCTTACCAAGTTCACTTCTAAGCCTGCAGTTAAAATCTTTAGTCATTTGAGGCATTCTTAAAATCCCATATTGATGATGTTCTTCCTTTGAGATGGGAATGTTTGTGTTTAACAGGATCTGCAATAAACTGTTGCAATAGATAATTAAATATGCTTATCTGTGAATGGTATTTAAATGAGCCAACTCTACCAATTGCGGTACTTTGTTATGTTTCATTTTATTTGCACTACATAATCTGTGGTCTGTTTAGATGTACTGAAGAACAATGTGTTGAAAAAAATCATTACAGAAGATTAGCTAATACAATCTGTGCCCAGACATTCCTGAAAGTCTAGTCATGTGGAGAAGCTTGTGTTATTTGTAAGGCCGGCAGTATTAGGCACTTTTTTACCTTTTTTCTAAAAATATATATTAATTAATTGCTTAAAGTGGTCAAATGGGACATGAAGAGAAAAGTGATTTTTTAAAGCAGTTGTAGAAAATCCATAAAAGAAAATGTTTTTTCACCAAATGAAGAAAATATTTAATTGCACCATGAAAATATTACAAATATAAGAGAGAGAAAAATAATTGTAGCAATAATCTTTATTGGCTTGGTTGCATAGGTAACAGTGTCTAAGGTAATCATCACTATATTAAAAAAAATCTTCTATCTATACTATTACTAAAACTCTCATCTTGACCACTTCCGGTCTGCATTGTAAATAGATTTGCGCACAAATGCTACCCTATATCGCTAGGATTTTTTCCGCCAATACTCACCGTTCTCATCTGCTCCAAGACACCAAGTTTTGTTCCGATCGGTGGAATATGAGAAAGGTTATGAAGGTTTAAAAATCATGAGATCAGCAGATTGGCCTTCTCGCCTGTCAGTCATCATGAAGGTAACGCCCCTTCCGGCACCTGCTGGAGAATAATTCCCCGAGGCGGGGCTGAGTAAACAAGTCGTGCTGATTGAGTCCGCAAGAGTGGAGTCGGGAAAGCCGCTGTGTGGAGTCGGGAGGTGCTGTGTGGTACCGCGGCCGGTGGCCGCTGAGTGCAGTCCCTCCCCCCCACATACCACCCACCCCTCCCACACTCCCCTTCCCCCCTCCCCCACGTCCGCCCTCCCCCTCCACCCCACACACCCCCCCTTCACCCCTCCCCACTTCCGCCTCCCCATTCCCCCTCCCCCCTCCTCCCCACAGACCCCCTCCTCCCCACACACCCACACACCACCTTTACCCCTCCCCGTTCCTCCCCCTTCCTACCACCCCCCGCACACCACCCACCCCCCCACACTACCCCCCCTACATCACCCACTACCCCCACACCACCCCCTCTGAAGAATAATTGTGCAAATTGTATTCTTTTCATGTTTATAAAATGTAGATTTATATTTTTCTTCACACAATGAGGTGCAGGTTGTCACCTTTGCTAAGCTGACTTTATTTTCACAGTATCTTTAAGTGATGCAACTAAACTAGCCAAAATCAAAAGGCAGTTTATTTGATAGATTCTATTAGAATGTAGAAAATGGTATTTACATGTTCTGTTATATGTGAGGTTGTTCTTTATTTTGTAAAGGTCGAAGTCAAGATCCCTACACTGTAACTTTAACTAATCCTCAAAGGTGTCATAGAGTCATAGTCATAGAGTGATACAGTGGGGAAACAGACCCTTCGGCACAACTCGCCCACACCGCCAACTATATCCCCGCTGCACTAGTCCACTTGCCTGCGTTTGGTCCATATCCCTCCAAACCTGTCCTATCCATATACCTGTCTAGTTGTTTCTTAAACGGTGGGATAGTCCCAGCCTCAACTACCTCCTCTGGCAGCTCGTTCCATGCACTCACCAACCTTTGTGTGAAAAACTTACCCCCAGATTCCTATTAAATATTTTCCCCTTCACCTTGAACCTATGTCCTCTGGTCCTTGATTCCCCTACTCTGGACAAAAGACTCTACCCGGTCTATTCCTCTCATGATTTTGTACACCTCTATAAAATCAACCCTCATCCTCCTGCGCTCCATGGTGTAGAGACCCAGCCTACTCAACCTCTCCCTATAGGTCCGACCCTCTAGTCCTGGCAACATCCTCATAAATCTATTCTGAACCCTTTCAAGCTTGACGATATCTTTCCTATAACAAGATGCACAGAACTGAACCCAATATTCTAAATGCGGTCTCACTAACGTCTTATACAACTACAGCATGACCTCCCAACTTCTATACTAAATACTCTGACTGATGAAGGCCAAAGTGCCAAAAGCCTTTTTGACCACCTTATCTACCTGCGACTCGACCTTCAAGGAAACCATGCACCTGTACTCCAAGATTCCTCTGCTCTACAACACTACCCAGAGGCCTACCATTTACTGTGTAGGTCCTACCCATGTTCGATGTCCCAAAATGCAACACCTCACACTTTTCTATATTAAATTCCATCAACCATTCCTCCACCTACCTGGCCGATCGATCCAGATCCTGCTGCAATCTTTCACAACCATCTTCACTATCTGCAAAACTACTCAATTTTGTATCATCAGCAAACTTGCTAATCTTGCCCTGTATGTTCTCATCCAAATGATTGATGTCGATGACAAACAGTAACGGGGCCAGCACCAAACCCTGAGGCCCACCACTAGTCACAGGCCTCCAGTCTGAGAAGCAGCCTTGCACCATCACCTTTCTAAGGAGCCAATTTGCTATCCATTGTGGTTCATTGGTGATAAAGTGCTTTGGGATGTCCTTGAAAGTACATAAAAGGCAGTATGTAAAACCAAGCCATTCTTTCTGTTCATTATATACTGCAAATGAAAGCAATTTCATTTGTTAGTAAAATTATTAATTTCAAGTTGTTGCTAAATCGATAAATGAAAATGGAAAGTCTTTTTTGTTGTTGATACAAATACATCTCTAGATGCTCCTGAACACATCATCAGTGATGTCACCTGGGGTCATTGGGTGTTTCAGGTCTTTCAACATCAGACACCCTCACCCAGGCGACCCAGCCGTGGTTGATCAGACCACGACTTGTGTTCAGGTGGCATTCGCTCCTCCCCATGGACCTCCTCTCCTGATCCAGAGCCATCTCGAGGCTTTCTCCGCTGCCTCTGTGGTGTTCATGATGGCCCTTCTCCTCGCCACTCCGGTGATGCCCAGTGCACTCAAGGCTTTGTAGAGCGATTGCCCTGCAAAACCTCTGCAGCCAACCTCGATGGGCATACACCTTGCCTTCCACCCTGCTTGTGGCAGTCTATGACCAGCTCTTCATACTTGGTCATCTTCCTCTCGTGGGCCTCCTTCAGACGGTCCTCCCACGGCACTGTCAGTTCCAACAAGACGATGTTGTTGGTCGCCTCTGAGACCAGGAGGATATCTGGCCTCAGGGTGGTCGTGGCAATGTGCTGTGGGAACTTCAGCTGTTTCACCAGGTCTACGGAAAGCTGCCAGTCCTGCGCAGTCGCCAGGATTCCTGACGGATTCCTGGCTGCTGTGGTTCTTGGCAGCTGCATTCCGGCCTTCACGAAGGTGATCATCTGGGTGGTGGGGCGTGCTCGTCTGCAGCTGCTGATTCCCATGCTGATGGCTTCTGCAATGGGTTTAAGAACCTGGTCGTGACGCCAGGTGTACCGGCCCTGCCCAAGAGCCTTTGGACAGCAGCTCAGGATGTGTTCCAACGTCCCCTTGCCTGAGCATTGCGGGCAATCTGGAGATTCCACTTTGCCCCAGATGAAGAGGTTCGATGGGCTGGGCAGGACATCATCCACTGCCTGGACCAGGAACTTGATGCGCTGTGGTTCAGCCTGCCAGAGCTCAGTCCATGTGACTTTTCGGTCCATGGCCTGTTCCCACCTTGTCCAGGCCCCCTGCTGCCTCAATCCAACTGCTCTGGTACACCTCTCCTCCTTCACCACTGCCCTCACTTCCTCCTGGACCAGCCTGCGCCTCTCCTTCCCCTTGGCCTTGTCAAACTGGGGAGATGGGAAGATTCCCAGGCCAGCTCTTCCCCGAGTCACTGCTCCCACCAGGACTCTGTGGCGTATCCGAGACTCCGCTTGCAGCACGGCTTTGCCAGCTTTCCACTTCCTCCCAGTTTTCACCTCCACCCCTGCCTGAGCCACCTTGGGGTCGCTGGAGTCTCTGTATAACATCACCTCTCTGGCCCGAGTCACCTTAAACTCCTCCTCCAGGGACTTCAGGGGCAGCGGGAGCTTGGTGTTATTTCCGTAAAGGGCGATGCTGCTAAGGCTCCTGGGCAGTCCCAGCCACCTCCTGAGAAAGCTGCTGACTTTCCTCTCTAATCTCTCTACGATGGATATTGGGACATCGTAGACAAGCAGTGGCCAGAGTATCCTTGGCAGGATACCATGCTGGTAGATCAGGTGCGGCCCAGGGTTGTCGCCGAGGGAGGAAGGACGGAGCCGCGGCTCGAGAGGCTAACAGGGGCTAAGAGGTAGGCCACGCACTGCAAGGGAGCAGTGGACCAGACAGAAAGAGCGGACGGAATTACCACTAGACAGCCAAACCAGTAGGTAATTTACGGCTGGGGTAAGTACTTTCCCATTTATAGGAGGTAGGATTATATAAATAAGGGGTGTTTTAATACAGTAATCCGGGTAGGGGATTCTTAATAGGACCAGTTAATTACTTATATAAGATGGGCGGCCAGGAGATGTGCCAATACTGTGAGATGTGGGAAATTGTCGACACCATTGATGTAGATGATCCCTACAGCTGCAGTAAGTGTTTGAAGCTAGCGGAACTCGAGCTCCGCATTGATGAGCTGGAGACCCAACTTCATACGCTGCGGTGCATCAGGGAGGGGGAGTATTACCTGGATGTTTTGTGCCAGGGGATGGTCACACCGACCAGTTTAACTAATTCAGTAGTTAGTGAGCAGGGAAAGGAAGGTGTGGCCATAAGCGAGGCAGGTAGGGGGAACCAGGAGGAGATGCGGCAGGAGCCACAGCCCTTGTCCCTGACGAGCATGACCGAGGCTCTTACTCAATGTGAGGACGGGATCAGGGGCTGTGGGAGGGATGAGCAACCTGGCTGCAGCACCGTGGATCAGGGGGCCATTCAAGAGGGGGGATTTAGAAGAAATGCCGTTGTGATAGGGGATAGTATTATTCGGGGGGTAGATAAGGTTCTCTGCGGCCAGCAGAACATGTCCCGAAGGCTGTGTTGCCTACCCGGTGCTAGGGTTAAGGATATCTCTGCGATGCTGGAGAGAAATTTGCAGAGTGAGGGGGAGGATCCAGTGGTCGTGGTCCATGTGGGGACCAATGACATAGGAAGGACGAGGAAGGAGGATCTGCTGAACGAGTTTGAGCAGTTAGGGAATAAATTAAAAAGCAGAACCTCGAGGGTACTGATCTCCGGATTGCTACCTGAGCCACGGGCCAAATCGGCGAGGGTACGAAAAATTAAAAAGCTGAATGCGTGGCTCAAAGACTGGTGTGGGAAAAATGGGTTTGGTTTCTTGGGCCACTGGCACCAGTACTGGGACAGGGGGGATCTGTTCTGTAAGGACGGACTTCACCTGAACGGTGCTGGGACTGGGGTCCTGGCAAATCATATAACTAGGGCAGTAGAGAGGTCTTTAAACTAAGTAGCGGGGGGGAGGTATCAAGGGGGGTAATAACGGCAGGGGTAGAGGAAATAGAGCAGGGTATCAGTGGGGAAACGGAAAATCAAAATGTGACAGGAGGATCCAGAATGTGTGAAGATAAAGCTCTAGATGTAAAAGGGGCAAAAACAGAAAGGAAGGGTAGTAAAAATCATCTGAAAGTGCTGTATCTAAATGCACGGAGTATTCGAAATAAGATAAATGAATTAACGGTGCAATTAAGTACATATAGTTATGATATCGTGGCCATTACGGAGACATGGCTGCAAGGGGATCAGGATTGGGAGTTCAATATAGAGGGGTACTCGACAATTAGAAAAGATAGACAGGAAAGAAAGGGAGGAGGGGTGGCCCTTTTAATAAGGGAGGGAATAACGGCAATAGAGAGGAAGGATATTGCGTTGAAGGATCAGGATAGTGAAACAGCTTGGGTACAGATAGAGAATAACAAGGGGAAAAAAACACTAGTGGGTGTAATTTATAGACCTCCAAATAGCTGTGACGCTGTTAGTCAGAACATAAATCTGCAAATAGTTGACGCATGTAAAAAGGGAACTGCTGTAATCATGGGGGACTTCAATTTTCATATTAATTGGGCAAACCAAACTGGGCAGGGTAGACTAGAGGAAGAGTTTATAGAATGTATTAGAGACGGGTTCCTAGAACAGTATGTCACAGAACCGACAAGGAGGGAGGCAATCTTGGATCTGGTCCTGTGTAATGAAGCAGGATTAATTAAAAATGTCATAGTTAGGGACTCGTTGGGAACAAGTGACCACAATATGGTCGAATTCCATATTCAAATAGAAGGGGAGCAGGTTGAAACTCAGGCTAGGGTACTTAGTCTAAATAAGGGGGATTATGAAGGTATGAGGACTGAGCTGATCAAAGTTGACTGGGATAGCAGACTCAAGAATAAGACGGTACATGAGCAGTGGTGTACGTTTAAGGATCTACTGTATAACCTTCAAGAAAAATGTATTCCTATGAAGAAAAAAAGGGGTAAGGGAAAGAACAGTCAGCCATGGCTCAGTAAAACTATAAAGGATAGTATTCGGCTGAAGGCAAGGGCATATAAGGTAGCTAGAGATAGTGGGAGGGTAGAGGATTGGGAAGCATTTAAAGGTCAGCAAAAAATAACTAAGAGATTAATTAAGACGGGGAAAATAGACTATGAAAGGAATTTAGCGAACAACATAAAAACTAATAGTAAGAGTTTTTATAGCTATATAAAAAGAAAAAGGGTGGCTAAGGTGAACGTTGGTCCATTGGAGGGTGAGACTGGAGAGTTGTTGGTGGGGAACATGGAAATGGCAAAGGCATTAAACGAGTATTTTGTATCAGTCTTCACCATAGAAGACACAAAAAATATTCCAACGCTGGATAAACAGGGGGCGGTAGGAATGGAGGAGCTAAATACTATTAAGATCACCAAGGAGGTGGTATTAGGGAAATTAATGAGACTGAAGGAGGATAAATCCCCTGGGCCTGATGGATTACATCCAAGGGTCTTGAGGGAGATAGCGGTGGGGATTGTGGATGCATTGGTGATAATTTTCCAAAACTCCCTGGAGGCAGGAACGGTCCCAGTGGATTGGAAAATGGCCAATGTAACACCTATATTTAAAAAAGGAAGTAAACAGAAGGCGGGTAACTATAGACCGGTTAGTCTAACATCGGTGGTGGGTAAAATGTTAGAGACAATTATTAAAGAAACACTAACGGGGCACTTGGATAAACATGACTTCATCGGACAGAACCAGCATGGTTTTGTGAAGGGGAAGTCCTGTTTGACGAATCTGCTCGAATTCTTTGAGGAAGTAACAACCCGGGTGGATAAAGGGGAACCGGTGGATGTGGTATACTTGGACTTCCAAAAGGCTTTTGACAAGGTGCCACATAAGAGACTATTGCTAAAAATAAAAAATTATGGGATTGGGGGTAATATATTAGCATGGGTAGAGGATTGGCTAACAAATAGGAAGCAGAGAGTGGGGATAAATGGTTCATACTCGGGATGGCAACCGGTAACTAGCGGGGTTCCGCAAGGGTCGGTGCTGGGACCCCAGTTGTTCACAATTTATATAAATGATTTGGAGGAGGGAACCAAGTGTAATATATCAAAATTTGCGGACGATACAAAAATGGGAGGAAAAGTAGGGGATGAGGAGGATAGGAAGAGTCTGCAAAAGGATATAGATAAGCTAGGTGAGTGGGCAACAACTTGGCAGATGAAATTTAATACTAATAAATGTGAAGTCATTCACTTTGGGAAAAAAATGATAGGGCAAGTTATTTTCTAAATGAGGTGGAGCTGCGTTGTAATGCAACGCAAAGGGATCTAGGGGTAGTAGTACATGAATCACTAAAAGTTAGTATGCAGGTGCAGCAAGCAATCAGGAAGGCCAATGGAGTTTTGGCCTTTATTGCTAGGGGGATTGAGTATAAAAACACGGAGGTCTTGCTGCAGCTGTACACAGTATTAGTGAGACCACATTTGGAATACTGTGTACAGTTCTGGGGTCCATACTTAAGAAATGATGTACTGGCCCTGGAGGCAGTGCAGCGAAGGTTTACAAGATTAATTCCTGCAATGAGGGGATTGACATATGAGGAAAGGTTAAGTAGGCTGGAACTCTACTCTTTGGAGTTTAGAAGAATGAGAGGCGATCTCATTGAAACATATAAGATCGTGAGGGGCCTTGATCGGGTGGATGCACCGAGGATGTTCCCAATGATCGGGGAAACTAGTACTAGGGGACATAGTTGTAGAATAAGAGGGGGCTCTTTTAAAACTGAGATGAGGAAGAACTTCTTCACCCAGAGGGTGGTTAATTTATGGAATTCACTGCCCCAGGGAGCAGTGGAAGCAGAAACATTAAATATATTTAAGTCTAAAATAGATGTTTTTTTAGCTGCCAAGGGGATAAGGGGCTATGGGGAGAGGGCAGGGATATGGACCTAGGTATGGTTAGTATAGTAAGACCTGAGTGATCTCCTGGACAAGTGTCGATCGCCTGGATTGGGGTCGGAGAGGAATTTCCCGGATTTTTTTCCCGAATTGGACCTGGGTTTTTATCCGTTTTTTTGCCTCCCCCAGGAGATCACGTGGTTCTTGGGGTGGAGAGGGGTGATAGCGATATAAAGGGGAGGGTAGTGTCTTGTGTTCTGTGTCTTGTGTCTACTGTTTGTGGGTAAGGGTGTCTGTTTAGTGTTCAGCCATGAGCGAATGGCGGTGCGGGCTCGATGGGCTGGTGGTCTACTCTCGCACCTACTTTCTATGTTTCTATGTTTCTAGATCCATGCCTTGATCTTGCCGGGGAGCCCCGACCTGTCCACTGCTCTCAACAACTCTCCAGCTCCTGACAGGTTACCTGGACAGATGCTGTATCCTTCAGGCTGCTGTTAAACACCTTGCAAAGACTCTTCACTGGCCTTTCGGAGACAGTTGGGATTGGTGTTCCTTCGATGCTGAAGCGGAACCTGTCCATGACTTTGCCCTTCTTCAGCACCAGTCACCTTGATTTTCCTGGATTAAACCTCATCCTTGCCCATCCAATCAATTTCTCCAACCCCTGCAGGATCCACCTGCCTCCTGGCACTGACTCAGTGGTGACAGTCAGGTCATCCATGAAGGCTCTGATTGGTGGTTGGCGCACTCCTGACTTGGTCCGAGGGCCCCGGCACTCTGGCTCAGCAGACTTGACGATCATGTTCATCGCCAAGGCAAAAAGGGTCACAGAGATGGTACAGCCTGTGATGATCCCAACCTCCAGTCTGTGCCACTCTGATGTTACTGACCCTGATGAGACTCTCATGCTGAACTGGTTGTAATAGTCCAGGTTGAGATCTGCCACTTGACCCGGCACATGATGCTTGGCCATGACTGTCTGGATCAGCTTGTGCCGGATGGAGCCGTAGGTGTTGGCCAGATCAAGCCAGAGTACTGTCAGGTTTCCCTTGTTCTCCCTGGCTTCTCTGATGAGATGGGTCACCACTCCCGTGTGCTCTAGACACCCCGGCACTCCAGACAAGCCTCCCGTTTGCACTGAGCTGTCGATGTAGCCATTGCTGGAGAGGAAGTTGGTCAGCCGTCTCGCCACTATGCTGAAGAAGATCTTGCCTTCAACGCTTAGCAAGGAGATGATCCTGAACTGATCGATCTTCTTGGAATCTTCTTCCTTTGGGATCCAGACTCCTTCAGCGAATCGCCACTGCTGTGCCTCTTTCCCTCTCCTCCAGATGACTTTCAGGGTCTTCCACAACCGGTTCAGTAACAAGGGGCAGTTCTTGTAGACCCTGTAGGGGACTCTGCTCGGGCCGGGGGCTGAGCCAGCTCTTGCTCTCTTCACAACGTCCTGGACCTCTTTCAGGAGTGGCTCTCTACTATCAAACTCCTTGATGGGTGGTGGTGGTTTTATCAGGATGTTGCACTGGCCCAGCTCCTGCTGCCTGACGGGGTCACTGTAGGTCGTCTGGATGTGCCGGTGGATCTCCTCCTTAGAGCAAGCCAAACTCCCACTGTGGTTCTGCCCTAGCAGTTGTTTGGTGAAGCTGAAGGGGTTGGCTATGAAGGATGCTCGCTTCCTGGCTCTTTCCTTCCGGCGTCTTTGGTGCCACTCAGCTCTACGAAGGGTCATCAGCTTCTTCCTCAGGATGGTTCGCAGCCCAGCCAAGGGGGGACGTTGCTCTTCGCTGGCCTCTTTATACTGCTTCTTGAGGGACTTCAGCTGCTGCTGGATTTTGTGGATCTTTGTTGCTCGTTGGTTCATGGTGAAAGGTGTTCTTGCCGGCTTCTTCTCCACTGCTCCAAACCTTTCCACAGCTGGGCTGATGATGATTGTCGTCATCGTCCGCAGCCTTCGGTCCACATCTCCCTTCGCAGTTGCTTCTAGCACCTTGTCGACGTCCTCGTCGAACTGATGCCAGACTGCCGTCTTGCAGGCCTGAGGCCATTTGACTCAAACCTTCTCCGGAGAACTGGTCCGATGGACTAGTTACGCCACTTGGAGGCTTCGGGCTCTATGGGGTGATTCTGGGCCCGGCTCCTCCTGCGTATCACCAGGTAAAATACCTGTGCGATGTGACACTCCCAGTTCCTCCAAACACTTCATCCGGGTCTGGTGAATCTTCAGGCCTCGGCTGTTCTTGCAAACCTTTCCACATCTGCATTTGATACTCATAGTCGGTTGTCCATTGCCATTAGTCGTTAACCTTTGATCCGTCAAATTGAGGTGCTCATCCTCCCCCCCCCCCCCCCCCTCTCAGGCACCCCTGGGGGTATTTTTCCATGTGATTTTCTGTAGCGTGATTTGGGTCTCCTCCTCTCAAATTATCAATGATGGTAAATTACCATATAAAAATATAAATCAATACAATCATTAATGAAAGGATACATAAATATAATTTATTTTGATGATTTAATTATTTCCGATCGGCCCTTTTCAGTTCCCAATTATAGACAATTTATATTTTCATCTTGATCCTGTACATAAATACATATTTCAGAACAGGAACAGGCATTTGGCCCACAATGTTTGTGCTGAAACATGATGCCAAGTTAAACTCATCTAATCAGCTTGTACATGATCCATATCCCATATTCTCTGCATTTCCATGTGCGAATCTAAAAACCTCATAAACGCCCCATTCGTATCTGCCTCTCCACTACCTCTGGCAATGCGTTCCAGGCCCTCACCTCTGTGTGTGTAAAAAAACGCCAAACATATCTCCATTAAACTTCCCCCTATTATCTTACAAATATGCCTATAGTTGGACATTTCCACCCTGAGAAAAAGGTTCTGATTGTCTACTCTACCAATGCCTCATACATGTGCAGGAAGGAACCGCAGATGTTGGTTTAAACCAAAGATAGACACAGAAAGCTGGAGTAACTCAGCGGGACAGGCAGCATCTCTGGAGAGAAGGAATGGGTCTTAGAGTCTGAAGAAGGGTCGCGACCCGAAACGTCACCCATACCTTCTCTCCGGAGATGCTGCCTGTCCCGCTGAGTTACTCCAGCTTTTTTGTCTATTTATGTTTCATACATGTCTACCTAACCTCTCCCTGTAGCTGAAACCCTCCAATCCAGGTAACATTCTGGTAAACCTCCTCTCAATCCTCTGGAAATCTTTCCTGTAATGGGGCGACCAGAACTGCATGCAATACTCTAAATGCAGCCTAATTAAAGTCCTATAGAGCTGAATTAACCTGAATGAAATTTCCTCTGAAAAAATTCTAAGGTAGTGTCACAATGTAACTTTGCCCTTCACCAGCACTTTTGAATAATGTAGCTCTATAGGACTTTACAGTTATATATTTATAGTAGATTGCCTTTCAGATTTTGCAGCATTTTGAATTAATGTTTCTGACTTTTCAAAATTCTCTACCTTTCAGTCACGTGTGTGACTTATCCTTTCCCTGAATAACCAATGATTGTAGGATTGTGCTGTGTGGAATAAACTGGGATAAGAGCTCACTGCTGTACATTGCTGTAATCAGGAGAAAAACAAATTTAATTGGACCCCTTATGCATCTGTAGGCGTTTTCATCTTGAAGGCAGAATCTGACACAAAATTCAACTGGAAACTTTTAATTAAAACAGGAACATAAGATTTCTTCTCTGCCCTGCAATAACAGTTCGGCAACAGTGCTACTGAAGAGCAAAGTTACATCTGTAGGAAGGAACTGCGAAATCCGGTTTAAATTGAAGATAGACCCAAAATGCTGGAGTAAGTCAGAGGGACAGGCAGCATCTCTGGAGAGAAGGAATGGGTGACGTTTCGGGTCGAGACCCTTCTTCAGACTGATTGTCATTTTGGTTACCTTGGTTTCCAAGGAAGATTGATGTGAGAAAACCTCCAAAGCTAATTGACGCCCAAGATTTGGAATCCTGTTAGTTTTATTTTACCGACAATACAAATGTTAAATATAAATACATTTCTCCATCGTTTATGCAACAGACTAACTTAATATTTAAAATGCTATTTCAGAATTTGATATTTGTTCAAACAGTTGTTTTTGCAGTTTGTTAAAGTTTGTAGATGAAAAAAATGGAAAATACATCAGACTTCTTCAGTTTTACATACTTTCCTACTTGTCTAATTTTTATCTTGTCATAATTCACCGTGTGAACGTATTTCTTTGCAAAAGTATATTCATTTAACATGTAAATCCACAACTACTTGGAATGAAGGTGTTGTTTACCAAAAAATAAAAGTTAATTATTTGACTTAAATATTAATTGATATATTTGGCAAATATAAATCTTTGCAAGTTTGTTGATTTTGGGGGGAAAAAAGCATCTTGCTTATGCAGCAGCAGTGTTCGGTTCAATCAACGAGTCGCATCCTTTAGATTTGCTATATGATTTGTCACCGCATGATTACAGAAATACAAAAGGTGGTATGGAGATTCTTGTCAGGATCATTTTAATCTATTTCCCCTGCTGTTCTTGACTGAGACTAAATGACAGTGCCATTAACAGACTCACATCATGAGAAGCTAAAAGAGAGATGAATTCCGTCAGTATCCTTGAATTTTAGTTACTTGTCATCAATAGCGTAAATGGTATATCAGACGACACCATATTTAAGTATCAAAATTGTGGCTCACCTGGTCCAACATGCGGATGGGGAAGCCCCCATGACTCAAAGCAGATGACTGTTTTAGTAACCATCATGTAATATCAACCCATTTTTTAATCTATTTTAAAATTATTCTTTCTTCTGGAGGAAAAACAATGAAGCTGCCATTAATTAATTTACTGAAAACCTCGGGAATGGATGAAGGGGAAATGAATATTATTGCCCTGTTTGCATTTCTCTTGCAATCTACAACACGGGTTCCATGAATGAGCCTGTACGAATGTCTTATCTACGCTCTGTTGCTGTTCGAATAATGATCCGTATTTGTTATGGTGTTTGTAGCACATACAGTGGTTAGTTCTTTGCCCATTTTTATTCATTTTCAGTGGCAAGACCGCATGCAAATCAAACATGTACATCAAACATATATTTAAAGTTACTTTTACTTTGGTTTATGGTTACGTTCTAACACTTGGGCAGCCTTTAGACTGACATTTAGAAATTTATCCAAGGTGGCATTTTAGAAAAAATCTTCTTCTTTGACTCTCTCCAGACATTCCGCAAAGGTGAATTGCTTCTAAAAACACCCACAAAGCATTCTTCAATGCTAGTGCATTGTTGCTGGGATTGTATAAAGTTTTCCTGCATGTGCCAGTGGAGCGAGATGTCCGTCGGGGAATGTTGCTGACTGGCCCGCTGCAGACTGCAGGAGTACGTGCTGAGGGAAGCACTGAAGCTCGGTGCAGCCAACACCAAGGCTCTGTGGGGGAGGACCACAATCTGGGGTCCTTCCACTGCTGGACATGGGGGGAAATAGACAACAGACAATAGACAATAGGTGGAGTAGGCCATTCGGCCCTTCGAGCCAGCACCGCCATTCAATGTGATCATGCCTGATCATCCCCAATCAGTACCCCGTTCCTGCCTTCTCCCCATATCCCCTGACTCCGCTATATTTAAGAGCCCTATCTAGCTCTCTCTTGAAAGTATCCAGAGAACCGGCCTCCACTGCCCTCTGAGGCAGAGAATTCCACAGACTCACAACTCTCTGTGGGAAAAAGTGTTTCCTTGTCCAAACCCTTAACAATCTTATATGTTTCAATAAGATTCCCTCTCATCCATCTAAACTCCAGAGTGTACAAGCCCAGCCGCTCCATTCTCTCCGCATATGACAGTCCCGCCATCCCGGGAATTAACCTTGTAAACCTATGCTGCACTCCCTCAATAGCAAGAATGTCCTTCCTCAAATTAGGGGACCAAAACTGAACACGCTACTTCAGGTGTGGTCTCACTAGGTCCCTGTATAACTGCAGAAGGAGCTCTTTGCTCCTATACTCGACTCTTCTTGTTATAAAGGCGAACATGCCATTCGCTTTCTTCACTGCCTGCTGTACCTGCATGCTTACTTTCATAGACTGATGAACAAGGACCCCCAGATCCCGTTGTACTTCCCCTTTTCCCAATTTGACGCCATTTAGATAGTAATCTGTCTTCCTGTTTTTTATACCAAAGTGGATAACCTCACATTTATCCACACCAAACTGCATCTGCCATGCATCTGCCAACTCCCCCAACCTGTCCAAGTCACCCTGCATTCTCATAGCATCCTCCTCACAGTTCACACTGCCACCCAGCTTTGTGTCATCTGCAAATTTGCTAATGTTACTTTGAATCCCTTCATCTAAATCATTAATGTATATTGTAAAGAGCTGCGGTCCCAGCACCGAGCCTTGCGGTACCCCACTAGTCACTGCCTGCCATTCTGAAAGGGACCCGTTAATCCCTACTCTTTGTTTCCTGTCTGCCAACCAATTTTCTATCCATGTCAGCAATACCATGTGCCCTAATTTTGCCCACTAATCTACTGTGGGACCATATCAAATGCTTTCTGAAAGTCCAGGTACACTACATCCACTGGCTCTCCCTTGTCCATTTTCCTAGTTACATCCTCAAAAAATTCCAGAGGATTAATCAAGCATGATTTCCCCTTCGTAAATCCATGCTGACTCGGACCGATCCTGTGCGGCTATTTCATATTTTATAATTGACTCCAGCATCTTCCCCACCACCGCTGTCAGGCTAACTGATCTATAATTCCCTGTTTTCTCTCTCCTGCCTTTCTTAAAAAGTGGGATAACATTAGCTACCCTCCAATCCACAGGAACAGATCCTGAGTCTATAGAACATTGGAAAATTATCACCAATGCATCCACGATTTCTAGAGCCACTTCCTTAAGTACCCTGGGATGCAGACCACCAGGCCCTGGGGATTTATCAGCCTTCAGTCCCATCAGTCTACCCAACACCATTTCCTGCCTAATGTGGATTTCCTTCAGTTCCTCCGTCACCCCAGATCCTCTGGCCACTACTATATCACGAAGATTGTTTGTGTCCTCCTTAGTGAAGACGGATTCAAAGTACTTGTTCAACTCATCTGCCATTTCCTTGTTCCCCATAATAAATTCACCTTTTTCGGTCTTCAAGGGTCCAACTTTGGTCTTAACTATTTTTTTCCTCTTCACATACCTAAAGAAGCTTTTACTATCCTCCTTTATATTCTTGGCTAGCTTACCTTCGTACCTCATCTTTTCTCCCCGTATTGTCTTTTTAGTTATCTTCTGTTGCTCTTTAAACATTACCCAATCCTCCTGCTTCCCGTTCATCTTTGCTACATTGTACTTCTTCTCTTTTATTTTTATACTGTCCCTGACGTCCCTTGTCAGCCACCGTCGCCCCTTTCTCCCCTTGGAATCTTTCTTCCTCCTAGGAATGATATCTTTCCAGTCAACTTTGGCCAGCTCCTCCCTCATGGCCCCATAGTCCCCTTTATTCAACTTTTTGAGGGGCAGGGTGTGTTGGCGACGCCTCTCAAAAACTAACAGAAGGGATTCCACACCAGTGGGCCACATGAGTGGCAAGGGTGGGGATAAATTTGTATAAGCAGTATTTCATGTATGTATAGCCTCCGAGAATGTCGGATGGAGTTTTGTAAGGATCATGTATTGTACATATTTATTTCTCGAATAAAATATATTTTGAAATAAAAAAAAAAAAAGTGCCTTCATAGAGTGCATTAGTCAGCAGTGTCTCACAGGATTAGCCTTTAGACATTAGAGACACAGCACGGAAACAGAACCTTCAACCCACCGAGTCCGTGCTGACCAGCGATCCCCGTACACTAACGCCATCCTACACAATGGGGACAATTTTACAAATTTACCAAAGCCAATTAACCTACAAACCTGTACTTCTTTAGAGAATGGGAGGAAAATGGAGCAGCCAGAGAAAACCCACATGGTCGCAGGGAGAAATTACAAGCTCTGTACAGACAGCACCCGTAGTCAGGATCGAACCGGAGTGTCTGGCGCTGTAAGGCAGCAACTCCTCCGCTATGCCACCGTGCTGCCCCTGAAAGGATGAAAGGGAGAGGAAAGAAAATTGGTGCTGCTCCAAACACTTGTATACTTTCCCATTTAGATGACAGAAAGAGAGCTTCCGTCCCAGCCAGGTATGTGTGTCATTGCGTGGATATGCTTGGTTCTTGATGAGGGGAGTGTAACAATTGATGCAGTAAAATGCCTGTCCACCCAAGCTAAACCCTCATGAGCACAAGGACTCATCAATGTCAATGCAATCAATCAAGCTTCACCAACAACTAACCAGGAACTCGAGATGTGTGGGAAAGAACTGCAGATGCTGGTTTAAACCAAAGATGGTCACAAAAAGCTGGAGTAACTCAGTGGGACAGGCAGCATCTCTGGAGAGAAGGAATGGGTGATGTTTCGGGTCAAGACCCTTCTTCAGACTAGTCAGGGGAAAAGGAAACAAGAGATATAGACAGTGATGTAGAGAGATATAGAACAAATGAATGAAAGATATGCAAAAATGTAATGATGATAAAGGAAACAGGCCATTGTTAGCTGTTTGCTAGGTGAGAACGGGAACCTGCTGTGACTTGGGTGGGGGAGGGATGGGGAGCCATGAACACTGTTCCACGATCGTGGACTGCAGACTGATCTGAGGTCCATTGCTTGCTAAGAGACGCGTTGCTGGGCCTGGGGGCTGTCGCAGTAGGAGAGGGGGCATTTACCAAGTGGATTAATAATCACTATCCCATTTGGATTATTAAACCATATAATATTCAATGCATGCAAAACACGTTTTCAAATGCTTTCAAATGTAAAACCTCAGTGATTAAGTGGGGATTTATTTTATCTCTAAAGCAAAATTCCTTTTATATCCTCAGAAGCATCAATGAAGCAGCATCAGGACAATAGCATTACAGCTCCATCATACCAAAATACCTCATAGCAATTTCCAGTCAGCAGATAGTGACAAGTTAACTTAAAAATTGAATATGTAAGAAATCATTTTGGTCTTGACTTGCAATATATAAAACAAAATGAAAAACTTTCCAAACCCTTGGTCAGTGAAAAAGTTACATCATCTCTTCTCTTGCTGTAATTACTACAGCAACTCTTTCCCCAGAAAACAACAACTGCAGCCACATCTGCTGTTCTAGCAGCCTGATCCGAGAGGAGTCCACCTTAATTTTCAAACTACAGGCTGCAATCCAGAAAACACATTCCAATCTGGCACATCAGTAATAAGCAGATACCTCTGCAGAAACTTCAGAATCATTTATTTATTGAAAGCATAGTAACATTTATATGGATCTCCAGAGCTTAATTTGAAAATAACATTCTCAAATAATGATCACCAATTGTTGCCATTTTTTCAGTTTATACTTTTTTTCATCCTGAGCACTCACAAAGGCCTCTCTCCCCATGATGACAGGATTATCCTGTATGTTTGTTTATCTTTAATGCACGTCACCACCTCCTCTAACCTGAAGGTGTATTTTGAACAATGATGTGATGCTCAAACAGTTAATTTGCCAAGCAATTCCAGTGACATTACATGAACCGCAACAGTATCAATGATATAACCATATAACCATAACAGCACGGAAACAGGCCATCTCGGCACTTCAAGTCCATGCCGAACATTTTTTTTTAATTTTTTTTTTTTTAATTAAAAATAAATAAATACTTCCCCCTAGTCCCATCTACCTGCACTCAGACCATAACCCTCCATTCCTTATATAACCATATAACCATATAACCATGATGCCTATAAAGGATATCATAAACTTCTTCTGATTCACAAATGTCCTCCAGGAGGAGAAATCTGATATCCTTATCCAATCTGCCCAATATGTTACTCTAGACCACTTGTGTTCTTAATTCTTAAAAGTTATCTGAAATGATCTCACAAACAACTCAGTTGAACTATTACCACATACAAATGAGAAAGAATGAAATTGGATAGATTGCGTGACATTGACCTAAGCATAGAATTTGGTCTTGGTAAAGTTATGTATTGCTGAGGCAACCTAATGGAATTTTCCTCACAAGCATTTGGGGACTGGTGTTAATGTTGTGAGAACTTTCTATAACAAAATGATATTCACAGGCTCACATCTTAGACACATTGTTCTAGATGTTCACAATTACTGTGTGTTTTGTGCTGCGGGAGGTGCAGAAAGTAATGTAACAGTGGTCATGGGGAATTTCAATAAGCAGGTAGACTGGGAAAACTGGTACTGGACCCCAAGAGAAGGAGTTTGAAGATTGCCAACAAGATGGTTTCTTCGAGCAGCTTGTCGTCGAGCCTACCAGAGAAAAGGCAATTCTGGATTTGGTATTGTGTAACAATCCGGATTTAATTAGGGAGTTTAAGGAACCACTAGAAGGTAGTGTCCATATTAAGATAAAATTCAACCTAAAATTCGAGAGGGAGACGATGAGATTGAATATGTCCATATTATAGGTATGTTACAAAACTTACCTTCAGCGGCGCTGTAATTCTGTCACTGGCCGTGTGCGCGATTTTGGTGCCTTTAAGGGGGGGCGGGGTTAAAACGCGGGTTTCTCCTCCCTTGTCCTGGTTAATATTTTGTTGGAGTACATCCGTTGGCTGAAGAATCGTTCCTAGTGGCGTTTTGTGTATTTTTTATTTTTATTAAATCGTCAATGTCAGCGCTGGAGTAATTTTAAAAGCAGCTCCTGAAGCGTCAACGCCGATAACGGGGACGGGTTTCACACACGGGACAGGTAAACGAAAGTGGTTTCTTTAAATGTATAAAAGTGCTTCTTAAGAAGCCTTTAATCCACATTGTTTCATGCGACACGGTGATTTTATTCCCCGAACTAACGGCAGTATTTTTCATGCCAATACGGGGTTAAATTCACCGCAAATGAACGTTCCAAAAGATCGCGTTTCTCACTCACAAGATGATTTAAATGCCCATTAATTTACAGGTATTAAACATTCAATTCCTTCCATTTGGCCTGTAAATTCATGAAAATGAGATTTAAAAATTATGTTATATTGTGAATTATTGTGTGAATGTTATTTGGACACTTAGGCTATTTAAAAATGTTAATCTATTCTTAAGAAATTGATAGATGTTTAGATCTAGTAATTGAATTTTGTAATTAGCTACAATTAGGTAACTAACTAATTATATGCTTTACTTTCATGTCTTCTAAGTAAGATTGTTTCATATTTGTTTCAGAATGCTTCAATCTATAATAACTGAAAATGTCTTTCAGTTATCTTAATTTTTAAGAAAGTTATGGGCTTTTAACTGTCCTCGATCACAGCTTTTGTGTTAAGTCAATGGTAAAGCAATAGGGAACAAGATGCTAATTTCCGAGTATGAAAATGGCCATAACTTCTTTAATACTGAAGATATGAAAGTGAATTAGGTGTCAAATTAAACTTCTTTTTATGCTTTATCTGGTGGGATAAATTGCAGACTTTACTTTTAAAATCTCAAAATTTTGTAACATTGCTACATATTACTGTTGAGTAAAGGTGACTACAGTGGCATGAGGCAGGAACTGGTTAAAGTTGATTGGACCCGAGCAGAAATGACAGTGGAACAGCAATGGCAGGAGTTTCTGGGAATAATTCGGAGGATGCAGGATCTTTTCATTCCAAAGAAGAAGAAAAATTCCGACAGGAAAATTAGGCGACCGTGGCTGACAAGCGAAGTCAAAGACAGCATAAAATAGTAAGATTAAATAAGAACTTACCAGTTTGAAGTTTGATCTTTATTTTATGAGGAGTTACGATGAGCGATTACGTGAAGAACCCCGCCAGTCCGCATGCGCGTCAATCTTCAAAGCAGTGGTGTGAAATCACAGGTAACAGTAACTGAAGTAACATAGTAAGATTAGAAACCTAGAACTACCAGATGACCTTTGTGATATGAGGGTTGGGAGTGGTGGGCACGTAATCGCTCATCGTAACTCCTCATAAAATAAAGATCAAACTTCAAACTGGTAAGCTCGTTTAATCTTACTATTTTACTTCGGAGTCATGTGAGTGATTCCGTGAAGATTTCAAAGCTCTGTGATTTCATGCCGTAGATATGAATCCAGGCATCTCACTGCATCAATTGACCCAGGATGAGTGAATAATAAACAATGCATTGAACCATGGCATTGATTTGAACATGTTGATGGTTTATTTAACAAAGAAAAAACAATAGCGACCCCTCTCTCCCAGGGGGAAGCTATGAAACAGAACTTTAAATGGAATGGGCGAATAACCCCGGTTCGGTAAGCTTTGAAATCTTTGAAAAGTCAGTTTCAAACTGACCATCCTGCGGCCGCGAGGATATGGTCGAGAGGGACGTCCATTTCCCTCGCTGCTGACGTTGATGCCGCCCTGGTGGAGTGAGATTTAAAATTGTCAGTGTCTACTCCTGCACAAACCATAACCTGTTTCAGCCATCTTGAAATGGTCTGTACCAACACTTTCTTATGCGGCTTTTTGTGGCTAATAAATAATGCTGATTCCGAGCCTCTGAGGCTCTTGGTGACCTTGATATAATGTTGCAAGTGCGAAACTACACACAGTCGTAAATCCGTGGGGTATGCCGAAAAATTAAGGTTAAATCCTGACACCCCTGGTCTGCTCTGCTTAATTAAATCATAAACTAAAAATGTTATGTTATTTCCAGATGACACTATCCTGTCCAGTCGCAGCTTCTGCAACGTCTGGACCCGTTGCGCTGAAACCAGTGCCATGAGCATGACCACCTTAAGGGTGATTTTGGGCAAAGACAGGGATGTGGTTGGAGCCCACTGGCGAAGCAGCGTGAGTACCACACTCACAACCCAGATTTCAGAGTACCTGGGCCTGGAGGGATTGGAATTAAAAATACCCTTCATAAACCAGGATATTAAAGGGTGAGATCCAACAGAATGTTGTTCTGACCCCAGCCATAAGTATGATGACAGGGCACTCCTAGCACTATTGATGGCACTATAGCTCAATCCTTCATCAAAATATAGCGTTGACAGAAACGTGTGATATGTTATGTTCCCCCGTAAGCAGAACACCTCCCATTTCCTGACCTGAGAGATGTACTGCTTTTGGGTACTATCCCTCCAGGCCGCAGTGAACACATCCACGGTACGATCGGATAGTCCAAGCCCCAGGTATGCCCTCCTCAGAATCTGCAAATCAATAGATCAATACGGTCATGTAATGGATGTTGATCCCCAGTTACAGGGTGCACCAGTAGGTCACTACATTTCGGAACAGTCATAAGAGGCTCTGTCCCATACCAAACAACAATATCATTAAATACATCATGATTCAACATCCATTCTGTGTTGTCATTGAATTTGCCCTGGAGTGACCTGGTGTCTGCCACCATGTTGAATCTACCTGGTAGGTAGATAGCTGAAACCCAAATGTTTCTTGCAATACACCAGTGCCAAAAAAGGTTAGCCAATCTATCACAAGATTCCGACTTGATTCCACCCATGTGATTAACATACGCCACTGCCGTAGTGTTGTCAATCTGAAGCTGAACATGCAAGTGACGCATACTAGTAAAATAAGCCTTAAAACCATAGAATGCTCCCAAGAGTTCTAAATAGTTAATCCCATGTGATTGAAGAATAAATGCCTCATGCATATTCCACCTGCCTCCACAGCTAGAGGTGGTATCAGTAGCACCCCATCCTAGGGCACTAACGTCAGTCTGTAAGACAATTGAAGGTTTTTCAATCAGGACTTTACTAGAGCAACTCCAAATGTTCACTATCCAGCACTGCACTTCAGCAATGGCTTCAGCTGGTCAAAACGACCTGCATGTGTCCTGAGTGCCTGCTCCTTTGCACGTTGTAAATTTTGGTAATGCAAAGGTCCAAACTGTGCAGCTGGAAAGGCAGCCACTAATTCGCCAATCACGCTGGCCACATGTCTAATTGAAGGTTGCTGCTCCATCATGAGCTTGTTACAGCCTTCAATTAAGTCTAATCTCTTGCACCTGCGCAGAGTCACAGACATGTTAGTTGAGTTAATAGTGAATCCCAAATAATCAATAACTCTAACTGGTATCAATTTGGATTTAACTGGATGAATGAGAAACCCCAATCTCTCAAACATGAGTTTAACAGCTGACACAGATAATTCAGCTGCTTCCCGAGTCTTCCCTATGATTAAGAAATCATCCAAATAAGCTATTACAATATGACTCTGAGCCCGGAGTAGCCCCAGCAATGGTTTTAACAGTTTTGTAAATAGTCTAGGGGCCGAGGTTAACCCATTAGGCAGTGCTTTAAATTGCCATAATTGCCTCATCCAGCTAAACTTCAAATATCTCCGATGATCCCTATGAACAGGCACTGAATAATATGCATCTTTAAGATCTATACATGCCATATAACATCCTCTGGAAATCAGTTGTTTGGCAGTAACAAAGGTTTCCATTTTGAAATGTTTATACTGCACAAAGGGGTTAAGGCTCGTTAAGTCAAGGATGATTTGACATCCCCCATCCTTCTTTGGCCTAGGAAAAATATTAGACACGAATTGGTGCGGTTGGTGAACCGCCTTCCCAATTACCCCTTTTTTGTATAACTTTTCAATTTCAGCTTGTACCTCCAAATTCTCTTTTTGTGAGAAAACGAGTGTCCGGCTTGGTGTATGCTGTGTGGGTGGATGCAAATTGGGAAGGAATTCAATTCGAAACCCTTGTATACTGTGCAGTATAAATGAATCTGACGTTATCCCTTACCATTCCTTCAAAAAGATGTGTAATCTCCCCCCAACTTGTAGGTGATTCCCTCTTAATATGTTTCGACAAGAACCAGACCCACCTACCTCCATGGTTACCAGTGGAATTTTCTGCTCCCTGTTTCTGGGGGGTAAGGACATGTTTGCCCGTGCCCCTGTTGGAGTGCGCGAGCTGCGCATATTTATGAATGGCCGGCTTGGTCCTTGCGCTGAACCGGTTTCAGCGAACCGTTTGTAGGGGTGCTGCCACCGAAACGAGGTTCTGCTGGTCGTCGGTGCTTTGATGAGTCTGACCGTTCTTGCCTCGTCGTCCAGCTCCTTGACTCTTTTAGAGAGGTCTTCACCGAACACCAGATTTGGTGGCTGGATATTGCTGGGTTTGCACAAAGCCGCGAACTTAGTGTTGATAGTAGGGCGGATGGTACTCTTTCTCAGGCAATTCATCTCAAAGTGTGCATTGCACATGGGGGCCAGGACATCCTGCTGCACATCAGACAGGTGCCCTCCTTCCACCGACCCGGCAAACGCTGTAATGCCCGAGGCGAGCAGCTGCAGAACCCTCTGAATCCTCGGTTCCTGAGCTCTGATGCCTACGCCCATATGATCCCAGATGGCGTGGTTAACCGCCGGCACTTTGAGCAGGACACAGTTAACAGGGGTCTCATATTTTCTGGACGTTTCATCCATAGTATGCTCTTGAAGCTGGTGTGAGGCCAGGTAATTTATACTTGCAGTCAACTCTTCACTCAGCGGCTCCCCTGTTTCTGTTGGGATAGCAAATCTTGCTGCCAGGACTGGTACCTCTGACTCGTGCCCTTCATTCCTTGGGGTATGCTCCTCAGCTATACCCACAGACTCAGCGTCAGATTAAAACTGACTCCGCATGCTCTCCTCCTCCAAGAGGGAGACATTAAGCAGCCCTGATAGAGGTGCCGCTGGCGCGGGCCCCCGAGGTGACCCGCGCTGACACAACTCCTCCTGTTGGAGTGTATCTTGGTGGAGCATCCTCTCCATTAGGAGCTCCATCCTGAACAAACGCCCAAAGACGTTATCCATTACTGGAGGGGAACCCTCCCGGCCCAACTCATCTGAGTCTACGGGCCGTGCAGACTTTTTAGTGGCTTTCCGCCCCAATGGTGCAGCCACGGTACTCTTGGACACCAAGTCTGAAATCACTGGCCGTACCGCCAGCGATTCGGTAGATGAGATAGGCGGCCGCCCGCTATCCGCACTCCCGCGGTCTTCCACAGCTACTCTCCTGGCGGCTCACCTTGACTTCACCCTCGAGGCTTTCTCCATACTCGGACTTGTCTCCTGAAACAAGAATTACCAAGTGCAGAAAACGACCTCCAACTAAGTTTTACACTTACCTGAGGGTTTTAAAACTTACCGCTGAAGGAGCGATGCGCCTCCCAGCCAGTCGCTGCGCCATGCGTCAGACGTAATGATGCGCATGCGGACTGGCGGGGTTCTTCACGGAATCACTCACGTGACTCCGAAGTAAAACTAAAAGTGAAGGCATACAGTGCATTCAGAAAGTATTCAGACCCCTTCACTTTGTCCACATTTTGTTACGTTACAGCCTTATTCTAAAATGGATAAATTAATTTTTTTCATCAATCTACGCACAATGCCCAATAATAAAAAAGCGAAAACAGGTGTTTAGAAATTTTTGCAAAGTAATTAAAAAGAAATAACTGAAATATCACATTTACATGTCCCACGGTGCGAGTTCATTCCAAGAGCTCTCCCAAGTTAAAAAAAAAAAAAACTCGTGGTAAGCATGGAGAATGAACGTCGGAGCTCGGGGACGTCTCTTAACGCTAACGGCAGGTACTCGGGAAGACTCGCTAACGGCAGGTAAGCACGGGAAGACTCGTGAAGATTTTTCAACATGTTGAAAAAATGTCCACGAGAGCCCCGAGTACCGACGAGTGGCCATTACCATAAATCTCCGAGTTCGAATCAGGGCAAACTCGGGATTACTCATGGAATGAACTCGTACCGTGGGACAGGGGTTTAAGAAAGAGTCAAGAGTGGACGTTGGACGTCTGGAAAAGGATGCAGGAGAAGTGATCATTGGGAATAAAGAGATGGCAGAAGAATTGAACACATTTTTTTGCATCAGTCTTCACATTTGAAGACACCAACAACGTGCTGGAAAGTCAAGACAGTCCGGGGGTGGAAGTTAATGGAGTGGCTATTAGTAAGGAGAAGGTGCTTGGGAAGCTGAAAGGGCCGAAAGTGGATAAGTCACCTGGACAGAATGGACTGCACCCCAGGGTTCTGAAAGAGGTGGCTTTAGATATTACGGAGGCATTAGTTGTCATCTTTCAGAAATCACGAGAGTCAGGGGTGGATCCAGTCAATTGGAAAATTGCAAATATGACTCCGCTGTACAAGAAGTTAGCGAAGCAGAAGAGTGGAAACTATAGGCCGGTTAGCTTGACTTCAGTGGTTGGTAAGATTTTAGAGTGCACTATAAAGGATGAGGTTTCTGAGTACTTAGAAGCACACGATAAAACAGGCTGACGTCAGCATAATTTTGTGAAAAGGAGATCTTGCCTGACGAATCTCCTGGAATTATTTGAGGAAGTAATTAGCAGGATAGACAAAGGAGAGTCAGTGGATGTGGTTTACCTGGATTTTCAAAAGACCTTTGAAAAGGTACCCCATGTGAGGCTAGTGGTATAAGAGGGAAGATAATAGCATGGATAGCAGGTTGGCTGGATGGCAGAAGGCAAAGAGAGACAATAAAGGGGGCTTTTGCTGGTTGGCTGCCAGTGTCTAGCAGAGTTCTGCAAGGGTCGGTGCTGGATCCGCTAATCTTTGCATTGTGTATTAATGATTTGGACGAGGGGATTGAAGGTTTTGTGGCCAAGTTTGTGGATGATATGAAGATAGGTGGAGGGGCAGGTAGTGTAGAGAAAGCAGGGAGTCTGCAGAATGACTTGGACAGGGTGGGAGAGTGGGCTGAGAAGTGGCAGATGGAATACCAGGTAGCAGTGTGTGGAGTCATGCATTTTGGTAATAGGAATAAAGCCGTAGATTATTTTTTAAATGGGGAGAGAATCAATATATCGGAGGTACAAAACGACTTGGGAGTGCTGGTGCAGGATTCCCAAAATAGTTAATTTGCAAGTCAGTAGTTACGAAGGAGAATACAATGCTATGACAACTATTCAAATACAAAAACAGGGATGTAATGCTGAAGCTTTATAAGGGACTGGTCGGACCACATTTGGAGTTTGCTGAACTGTTTGGGCCCCCTTTCTGAGGAAGGATGTGCTGGCATTGGAGAGGGTCCAGAGGAGGTTTACGAGAATGATCCTAGAAATGTTTGGGTTAACTTATGATGAGCCATTGATGATACTGGAGTTTAGAAGGATTAGGGAGGACCTCATTGAAACTTACCCAATAGTGAAAAGCCTGGATGGAGTGAATGTCAAAAGCATTTTTCCACTAGTGGGGGAGTCTAGGATTGAAGCCATAGCCTCAAAATAAAAGAACCTACCTTCAGAAAGGAGATGAGGAGGAATTTTGTTAGTCAGAGATTTGTGAGTCTGTGGAATTGGAAGGTACTGGAAGAGAGAAAGTGGGTGACGGTGAGAAAGGGAGGGAAACTTGGAATGCAAAGGTCCCCGGGTGTTGTACCTCTTGTGAACAGGTTCGCCCACTTAGAAGCTGTCGGAACAGAAGACGTTATCGCACTGAGCAGCGGACTGGCTTGCGAAGCAAAAAGGGCTGTTGAGCCAAAACCAAAGAGGCCGACGTCAGGCAACGCCATTGTAGTTGGAGACTCCATTGTGAGAGGTATAGACAGGGGTTTCTGCAGGAACAGACGGGATTCGAGGAAGGTGTGCTGCCTTCCTTGTGCCAGGATCCAGGATGTCATGGACAGACTGCAGAAAATCCTCAAGGGCGAAGGTGAACAGACAGAAGTGGTAGTGCATGTCGGCACAAACGATGTTGGAAAGAAGGGGATGAATATACTGCATGTGACTTTAGAGAGCTTGGAAAAATGCTGAAAAGCAGGACCTCCAGGGTTGTTATCTCCGGTTTGCTTCCAGTTCCTCGTGCTGGCGAGAGCAGGAACAGGTAGATACGGGACCTGAATGTGTGGCTGAGGAACTGGTGCAGGGGCAGGGATTTAGATTCTTAGATCACTGGGATCTGTTTTGGAGTAAGGGGGAATTGTACAAAAGGGACGGATTGCATCTTAACAGGTGGGGGACCAGCATTCTGGCAGGCAGGTTTGCCACTGCTACACGGGTGGTTTTAAACTGAATAAGGGGAGTGGGGTGTCAAATGGGATAGTCGAGGATGGAGTTAAAGGGAAAGAGAGTAAAGGGATGGTTAATGACTCCAGAATTAACGGGAAAGGCTCACAAAGGGATAGGAGAGTATGGCCAAGTGTAATAGGGATCGATGTGAAAGGTGAGATGCGTAAGGAATTAAAAGTATTGTATATGAATGCGCAAAGTATAAGAAGTAAAGTAGATGAGCTTGAGGCTCACTTAGAGGTTGGTAGATATGACATTGTTGGGATTACTGAGACGTGGCTGCAGGAGGTTCGGGCCTGGGAACTTAATATTCAGGGTTATACATCCTATAGAAAGGACAGGCATGTGGGCAGAGGAGGGGGGCTAGCTCTGCTGGTGAGGGATGGAATTCAGTCTCTTGCGAGGGAAGACATAGGGACTGACGAGGTGGAGTCACTGTGGATTGAGTTGAGGAATTGTAAAGGCAAGAAGACACCAATTGGTGTTATTTACAGACCCCCAAATAGTAGCCCGGATGTAGGGTGTAAGTTGCAGCAGGAGTTAAAACTGGCATGTAACAAAGGTAATGCCACAGGTGGTGATGGGGGATTTCAATATGCAGGTAGACTGGGAAAATCAGGTTGGTTCAGGACCCCAAGAAAGAGAGTTTGTAGAATGCATCCGAGATGGATTCTTAGAGCAGCTTGTAATGGAGCCGACCAGAGAAAGGCAATTCTGGATTTAGTGTAGTCCAATGAACCAGATATGATAAGAGAACACGAGGTAAAGGAACCGCTTGGAGGTAGTGATCATAATATGATTAGTTTTAATCTGCAATTTGAGAAGGAGAAGGTGAAATCGGAAGTGGCAGTGATGCAGTTGAACAAAGGGTACTATGCAGGCATGAGAGGGGAGCTGGCCAAAGTAGACTGGAAAGGGATCCTAGCAGGAATGATGGTGGAACAGCAATGGCAGGAATTTCTGGGCATAATCCGGGAGATGCAGGATCATTTCATTCCAAAAAGGAAGAAAGATTCTAAGGGGAGTAGGAGGCAACCGTGGCTGACAAGAGAAGTTAGGGATAGAATAAAACTAAAAGAAAAGATGTATAACACAGCAAAGAGTAGTCCGAAGCCAGAGGATTGGGAAACGTTCATAGGACAACAGAAGGAAACAAAACGGGCAGTACGGGCTGAAAAGATGAATTACGAGGGGAAGCTGGCCAGGAATATAAAGAAGGACAGTAAAAGCTTCTTTAGATATGTTAAGGGAAAAATAGTAGCAAAGTCAAATGAGGGTCCATTGAAGGCAGACACGGGTGAAATTATTATGGGCAACAAGGAAATGGCAGAAGAGTTGAACAGGTACTTCGTTTGTGTCTTCACTAAGGAAGACACAAACAATCTCCCAGAAGTACTGGTGGACAGAGGATCTAAGGGGGTAGAGGAACTGAAAGAAATGTTCATTAGGCGAGAAATAGTATTGGGTAGGCTAATGGGACTGAAGGATGATAAATCCCCTGGGCCTGATGGTCTGCATCCCAGGGTCCTCAGGGAGGTGGCTCTAGAAATAGTGGACGCATTGGTGATCATTTTCCAATGTTCAATAGATTCAGGATCAGTTCCTGTGGATTGGAGGATAGCTAATGTTATCCCACTTTTCAAGAAAGGAGCGAGAGAGAAAACAGGGAATTACACACCAGTTAGCCTTACTTCAGTGGTGGGAAAGATGCTGGAGTAAATTATTAAAGAGTTAATAATGGGGCATTTGGATAGCAGTAAAAGGATTAGTCCAAATCAACATGGTTTTATGAAAGGGAAATCATGCTTATAACCATATAACCATATAACCATATAACCATAACAGCACGGAAACAGGCCATCTCGGCCCTTCAAGTCCGTGACGAACATTTAAATTTTTTTTTTTTTTTTTTAAATTAAAAATAAATACTTCCCCCTAGCTTGACTAATCTTCTGAAATTTTTTTGAGGATGTGACATGTAAAATGGATGAAGGGGTGCCAGTGCTTGTAGTGTATCTAGACTTTCAGAAAGCCTTTGATAAGGTCCCGCACGGAAGACTGGTGACTAACATTAGAGCACATGGTATTGGGGGGTAGGGTGTTGACATGGATAGAAAATTGGTTGGCAGACAGGAAGCAAAGAGCAGGAGTGAACGGGTCCTTTTCAGAATGGCAGGCAGTGGCGAGTGGAGTGCCGCAAGGCTCGGTGTTGGGGCCGCAACTGTTTACCATATATATTCATAATTTGGAAGAGGGAATTAGGAGCAACACTAGCAAGTTTGCGGATGACATAAAGTTGGGTGGCAGTGTGAACTGTGAAGAGGGTGTTAGGAGGTTGCAGGGTGCCCTGGACAGGTTTAGTGATTGGGCAGATGCGTGGCAGATGCAGCATAATATAGATAAATGTGAGGTTATCCACTTTGGCAGCAAAAACAAGTGGGCAGATTATTATCTCAATGGGGTTAGGTTAGGTAAGGGGGAGTTACAGCGAGACCTGGGTGTCCTTGTACACCACACTGAAAGTTGGCGTGCAGGTATAGCAGGCAGTGAAGAAAGCTATTGGAATGTTGGCCTTCATAACGAGGATTTCAGTAAAGGAGTAAAGAGGTTCTTGTACAGTTGTATCGGGCTCTGGTGAGACCACATCTGGAGTATTGTGTACAGTTTTGTTCTCCTAATTTGAGGAAGGACATCCTTGTGATTGAGGCAGTGCAGCGTAGGTTCACGAGATTGATTCCTAGGATGGCGGGACTGTCATATGAGGAAAGATTGAAACGACTAGGCTTGTATTCACTGGAGTTTAGAAGGATGAGGGGGAATCTTATAGAAACATATAAAATTATAAAAGGACTGGACAAGCTAGATGAAGGAAAAATGTTCCCAATGTTGGGCAAGTCCAGAACCAGGGGCCACAGTCTTAGAATAAAGGGGAGGTCATTTAAGACTGAGGTGAAAAAAAACGTTTTCACCCAGGGAGTTGTGAATTTATGGAATTCCCTGCCACAGAGGGCAGTGGAGGCCAAATCACTGGATGGATTTAAGAGAGAGTTAGATAGAGCTCTAGGGGCTAGTGGAGTCAAGGGATATGGGGAGAAGGCAGGCACGGGCTATTGATACGTGACGATCTGCCATGATCACAATGAATCGAAGGGCTGAATGGCTCGAAGGGCTGAATGGCCTCCTCCTGCACCTAATTTTTATGTTTCGATGTTTCTATGAATTCATTGCCACAGACAGTGGATAGTTTAATGGAGGAGATTGACAGATTCTTGATCAGTGCAGGTATCAGGGGTTATGGGGAGAAGGCAGGAGAATGGTGTAGACTTGACAGCCTGAATGGTCCAGTTCTGCTCCTAAAACTTATGAACTTACTGTATGAACTCCTGAGCCACCAGAGTTGAAGGCACAGTGATATGCAGGCAGGAAAGTAGTTCTTGAAGTCCCCGGCATTGATTCCAGCCACCATGGTCTAACGGTATCAGGTCATCATGGGCAATGAAACCCTCTCCTGATTGCCACCTACTTTCCTCCCTCAGCTGTTGAATCAGTGCCTCTCTGTGGTTTGCAACACTTAGGTGAACATTGAAGGTACAAAGGGCAAGGAATGTATCCTGGGTGAGGCACTTTAATGTTCATTATCAAGATTGCCTTGGGAGCATCAACACTGACAGCACTGGCCAAGTCCGAAGCTAATTGCCAGACTGGGTCTGCCACCATCTGAGAAAGAGATTATCATTCTTCACCCTGACTGTACTTAGTTTATTTGTAGCATCTATTCACTGGTTACTGATTACTGCACAGCTCAGTCTGAAGAAGATTCCTGACCCGAAATGTCGCCTAGCAATGCCCTCCACAGATGCTGCCCAACCCGCTGAGTTACTCCTTACTCAAGATTCCAGCATTTGCATTCCTTGTGTCTCTGTGTGCAAATAAACACAATGCTTGCATTTATTTAAAGAGGGCTAGAAAACAAAAACAAGGATGTAATGCTGAGGCTCTGTAAGGCACTGGTCAGGCCACATTTGGAGTATTGTGAGCAATTTTGGGCACCATAACTGAGGAAGGAAGTGTTGGCTCTGGAGAGGGTCCAGAGGAGGTTTACAAGATTGATCCCAGGAATGAGTGGGTTAACATATGATAGCGTTTGATGGTGCTCGGCCTGTATTCGCTGGTTAAGAAGGATGAAGGGCCACCTCAAAGAAACTTACCAAATAGTGATAGGCTTGGACAGAGTGGATGTGGAGAGGCTGTTTCCACTAAAGGGAGAGTCTAGGACTAGAGGTCATAGCCTCAGAATTCCTTTAGATTCCTAAGGACATTCCTTTAGGAAGATGAGGAAGAAAGTCAGAGAGTGATGAATCTGTGGAATTCTTTGCCACAGAAGGCTGCGGCCACCAAGTCAATGGTTGTTTTTAAGGCAGTGGTAGATCAATTCTTGATTAGTACGGGTGTCAGCGGTTATGGGGAGAAGGCAGGAGATTGGGATTCGGAGGGAGAGATAGATCAGCCAGGATTGAATGGCAGAGATGACTTGATGGACAAAATGGCATAATTCTTGTCCTATCATTTATGAACATGAAATTACGTTGTGTCTTAACCGTGGGGAATTACTGAGTAGCCTCAGAACAGATTTCCTGGCTCACAGTGTACATCCATGAAACACTGGGAAACATCTAGGACAACAATATCTATTGGATAATGTGAAATAATGTCCAAGCATGGTTAAAGGGGTGCTGAGGATCTTGATGCGTATGAAGGTAGACAAATCTCCTGGATTGTATCAAATATATCTGAGGACACTGTGGGAAACTAGACAGGAAATTGCAGAAACCCCGGCTGAAATTTACAAATTGTCATAGAATACAGGGGAGATAATGGAAGATTGGAGGGTGGAAAATGTTGTGCCTCCATTCAAGAAGGGCTGCAGGGAAAAGGCCAGTGAGCTTAACATCTGTAGTTGGAAAGTTACTGGAGAGTATTCAGAGGGATAGGATATATAGGCATTAAGACGGGCAAGGGCTGATTAGGGATAGTCAGCATGGTTTTGCATGTGGGAGGTCGTGTCTCACGAATCTCATTGAGTTTTTTGAAGATGTGACCAAAAAGGCCGATGAAGGCAGAGCTATAGATGTGGTATATATGGAATTCAGCAAAGCATTTGACAAGGTTCCATTTGGTAGCTGCCCTGGAAGGTTAGATCGCATGAGATAGCTGAATGGATAGCAAATTGGCATCATGGAAGGTAGCAGAGGGTGATGATGGAAGGTTGATGGAATGTGTCCTTTCGGTGGGTGAAGAAGGGCTCATTGGTGCATCTTGCGAGTCGGGAGTTGGGTCGTAAGCCGGGACTAAGCGGCCATGGAGACAGTGGGAGGATCATTTCATTCCAAAAGGAAGAAAGATTCTAAGGGGAGTAGGAGGCAACCGTGGCTGACAAGAGAAGTTAGGGATAGAATAAAACTAAAAAAAAAGATGTATAACACAGCAAAGAGTAGCCGGAAGCCAGAGGATTGGGAAACTTTCATAGGACAACAGAAGGATACAAAACGGGCAATACGGATTGAAAAGATGAAGTACGAGGGGAAGCTGGCCAGGAACGTAAAGAAGGACAGTAAAAGCTTCCTTAGATATGTTAAGGAAAAAAAATAGCAAAGTCAAATGTGGGTCCCTTGAAGGCAAACACGGGTGAAATTATTAAGGGGAACAAGGAAATGGCAGAAGAGTTGAACAGGTACTGCGGATCTGTCTTCACTAAGGAAGACACAAACAATCTCCCAGAAGTACTGATGGACAGAGGATCTAAGGGGGTAGAGGAACTGAAAGAAATTTTCATTAGGTGAGAAATAGTATTGGGTAGGCTAATGGGACTGAAGGATGATAAATCCCCTGGGCCTGATGGTCTGCATCCCAGGGTCCTCAGGGAGGTGGCTCTAGAAATAGTGGACGCATTGGTGATCATTTTCCAATGTTCAATATATTCAGGATCAGTTCCTGTGGATTGGAGGATAGCTAATGTTATCCCACTTTTCAAGAAAGGAGCGAGAGAGAGAAAACGGGGAATTACAGACCAGTTAGCCTGACTTCGGTGGTGGGAAAGATGCTGGTCAATTATTAAAGAGGTAATAATGGGGCATTTGGATAGCAGTAAAAGGATTAGTCCAAGTCAACATGGATTTATGGAAGGGAATTCATGCTTGACTAATCTTCTGGAATTTTTTGAGGATGTGACAAGTAAAATGGATGAAGGGGTGCCAGTGGATGTAGTGTATCTAGACTTTCAGAAAGCCTTTGATAAGGTCCCGCACAGGAGACTGGTGACTAAAATTAGAGCACATGGTATTGGGGGGTAGGGTGTTGACATGGATAGAAATTTGGTTGGCAGACAGGAAGCAAGGAGTAGGAGTGAACGGGTCCTTTTCAGAATGGCAGGCAGTGGTGAGTGGAGTGCCACAAGGCTCGGTGTTGGGGCCGCAACTGTTTACCATATCTATTAATAATTTGGAAGAGGGAATTATGAGCAACACTAGCAAGTTTGCGGATGACACAAAGCTGGGTGGCAGTGTGAACTGTGAAGAGGATGTTAGGAGGTTGCAGGGTGACCTAGACAAGTTGAGAGAGTGGGCAGATGCGTGGCAGATGCATTATAATATAGATAAATATGAGGTTATCCACTTTGGTGGCAAAAACAAGGGGGCAGATTATTATCTCAATGAGATGAGGTGCTGTGAGACCTGGGTGTCCTTGTACACCGGTCACTGAAAGTTGGCGTGCAGGTACAGCAGGCAGTGAATAAAGCTAATGGAATGTTGGCCTTCATAACAAGAGGATTTCAGTATAGGAGTAGAGAGGTTCTTCTGCAGTTGTATAGGGCTCTGGTAAGTCCACATCTGGAGTATTGTGTACAGTTTTGGTCTCCTAATTTGAGGAAGGACATCCTTGTGATTGAGGCAGTGCAGCGTAGGTTCACGAGATTGATCCCTGTGATGGCGGGACTGTCATATGAGGAAAGATTGAAAAGACTAGGCTTGTATTCACTGGAGTTTAGAAGGATGAGGGGCGATCTTATAGAAACATATACAATTATAAAAGGACTGGACAAGCTAGATGCAGGAAAAATGTTCCCAATGTTGGGCGAATCCAGAACCAGGGACCACAGTCTTAGAATAAAGGGGAGGCCATTTAAGACTGTGAGAAAAAAGTTTTTCAACCAGAGAGTTGTGAATTTGTGGAATTCACTGCCACAGAGGGCAGTGGAGGCCAAATCACTGGATGGATTTAAGAGAGAGTTAGATAGAGCTCTAGGGGCTAGTGGATTCAAGGGATATGGGGAGAAGGCAGGCACGGGTTATTGATTGGGGACGATCAGCCCTGATCACAATGAATGGTGGTGCTGGCTCGAAGGGCCGAATGGCCTCCTCCTTACCTATTTTCTATGTCTATGTTTTCTATGATTGGTCGGCAAGTCCATCCACTGTATCCAACATCTGTTATAAGGGGGTCGTTAACAAAAGGTTTACTGTATTGTCTTTGTGAAACTTTTAGGGGAGAAGATTGAGAAGAGAGCACAGTTGATTCTTTCACAACATGACTGGAAAGAGCGCTCACCACTCGCAGTGCCACCTGTGGCCACTCAGGGAATTTCAACTGAACTCTCGTAATTTTGTCCGGATTATAGGGGTGGACAGATCATCAATTGCTGGAAAATCTGTGTCCAACCTGTACAAAGTACAGGTCAGGAGTATGATGGAGTAATCTCCACTATCAGGATAAGTGCTGTTCCAGCAACTCTCTTCCCAAAGATAAGCCATGACCATACTGCATAACATAGTAGCTGCTGAATGGTCTACTCCTCATCCTATTTCTTATGTTCTTATGCATAACTCTTATTTGCAACATCTTAAGGCCATTTGGTACTTTGCTCTTTCAGCTGTTGAGGTTTATCATAATTCAGCCTGTGTGAAAGTTCGGAACTATTTTCTTCTTGAATATGTTAATATTTGGTAGCAAATTATTGGTAAATATGTAATTATGTTATTACTCTACTATTAGCTTTTAAAACTGCCCTATTAGAGGCTACCTGCCCGCTGTTTTATGCACTGTCCGAAATGATCAGCAAGGAGTGTTGATTTACTCATTTTCAAATTGTTTTTGTGATGTGTGATCAATCATGAGTTCCTCAGGGACCAGGTTCAGATCAAAGACTAAAGTCTAGATAAGTGGCTAGAAACAGGCATTAAAATCTCTGTCATTATCTTATGAAATCACCAAGCATTTTTATTCGTGGTGTTAAGCAAACATATCACTGTGAACTAAAGTTTCACTGAAATCAAATGCTTTCCATCAGATCTTTTCACAGTACTGTCAAATCAGTATCAGAGTACAGACATGTCATCTGGACATTACTACATCTTTTTTTCTGAATTCAAATGACCCTGCAGGCAACTAACAACTGCACAATCTTGTGGAATGTGCTCTCTGAACTGTACAAAAGTCTTCAGCCTGCAGAGTCTTGCTACAAAGAAAAACTGCCAAGTGCAATTATCTCTCCAGTTTAATGTTATGAAAGTGTTTTATCTGCATTGTTTCAGAAAGTGTGATGTAAGCAATAGGAGAGATAAAACATTTTGCATTCTTTTAAGGAATAGCAAGCAAGGAAAGGTTAATTTTCAATTTCACAAAGGTGGATAAAAGTGGAAAGCACAGTTAATGAGTAATAACTGATTAATGATACAGCGTTCAGCAATGAACTACAAATGTAATAATCACGCAATATCATTTTACAATGACTATAATTTGGAAACAATCCAATTCATATTTTTATTTCCAGTTTTAAAACATGTCACAGGGCAAAGATATTTCATTATCTTTAGACTTGGAACAATAGTGGAATCTGCACCGCTTCCATGCTTGAACTCACATCTTCTGAACAAATTGACAGGCATTCGGTAATATAGAGCTGAGATATTTGGATAGGTACTCATTTCTATTAATGATTTTGCTGAAAGAAAATTTTTAATCAAAATCAAAAAAGGCAGGTGAGATGTGTTGGGGAATCATTTAATGCGTGGCTGCAGTCTTCTCAGAGGATGAGAGATCTGGAGGAAGTTCCAAAGGATGAAGGGGTAAGGTCATAAAGGGGATTAAAATGTGAAAACTGAGCCATTTGTGGATCTGAACTCATTGGGTGCCATTGAGTAGCGTTCTGAATGAACTGGTGCATGCTCAGATGTGGCAGCAGCCTCTCTATTGAACGACAATATATGGACTGAGTCAAGTTTGGAAATAGGTTTGGATGAAAATGTGACCAGCAGATGGGGAAAGACAAATTCCAACAATGATGGAAAATAAATCATTTAAAGAATGAATGTACAACTAAGAACTAGAAAAACAAATGAAACAATTAGTTTTACTGACCTGCACTTCTTTGGGATGTGAGGGGAAGCTGGTTCACTCGTAAGCAATCCATGAAGTCACAGGCAAAACATGAAAGATAGACACAAAATGCTGGAGTAAGTCAGCGGGTCAGGCAGCATCTCCAGCTAGGAGCAATGGGTGACATTTTCGGTCGAGACCCTTCTTCACCAAAATGTCGCCCATTCTTACTAGCCAGCAATCTTTCCTCTTCCTTCAGCATGTTGCTCGATGTCATGGCTACTGAACTCTCTCTCTTTGATTATATGACCTGCCCTCAAACTCTCACCTGCTTCATTGCTGCTCCAGGACCCACCTCCTGCCAATGTAGTTTAAATTCTCTTTTGGATATTGGTCCCCTTCAGTTCAGGTGCCTCTTGTACACACCACCTCTGCCCCAGAGTAGATTGAAATGATCCAATAATCTGAATCCCTGTCCCTTGCGCCTGGTCCTCAGATACGCATGTGCTTCCATTTCTGCCCTCATCTTCTTCTTCTTATCGAGTACACACACAAGATTAGAAGTTGTTCAGCCAGAGCTGAACACACTTCTTGGCATCTGCATACAATGGTGTGTCTTGTCGCTTCTTGTGCTTCTTGTGTGTGGTGGTGGTGGAAAGATTGGTGGAAGCAGGGCCGCGACGTGAACGCTCTTTCCTTGACCCCTCTGCCCACATTACCACTGAACACAGGGGAGTAATGCAAAGATCACTGCCCTTGTGGTCCTGCTAAATAAATTCTTTCCGAACTCATTCGAATTACCCCGCTCAACTTCTTCTCCTTGTCTGCATTTGCCGTTGGTACCAATGAGCACAAAAAACTCTGGCTGTTCCCCGCCCCTTAGAGAATGTTATGCAACTGCTCCGAAACATCCTTGGTCCTGGAAGAAATATTTCACCCTTTTCCTTACTGAAAATATACACTTGAGGAAGTGTTTCCACTTTGTATTTGCATGTTTGAGAGTGGTGAGCATTGAACAAGGAATCAACATTCGTGTCAGGTATCTCAGAATGGAAGGCTGGTAGTTACGCAGAAAGGACAGATTATGGTGTAGACTTTGTATTAAAGACGAAATTATGGTGGCAATTTTGAAAATAAATAACATAGTATTTGAACACTTTGCTCATAGTTAGAATTAGGAAAGGCAGTCAAGAAACTATTCACTGAGTACAGCTCACCCCCTCCAAGACACACTGGTCAACCTGAGGAGTACCTTCAGCACAGACTGGTTCCACCAAGATGCAGCACAGAACGCCACAGGAGATCCTTCTTCCCTATGGCTATCAAACTGTACAACTCCTCCCTCTTCTGTCGTGGGGTAGACTGACTCCTCTCCCCACCACCCCTCCCCCCCTCTCCCAAATCTTTGCACATCCCCAATCCTTTCCACTCATCACTTTAATTTCATATTTCATGTATTTTGTGTTTTTATGACTGTTGGCAGATCAAATTCCCACCTGGGACAAATAAAGTTCTATCGTATCATATCGAAATGTAATTAACCGGAAATTAAATTTCATGAAAGGAAAGGATAGATGAGGCCGGGGAACATATCAAATGATTGTTTGAAAGAGAACTGGTATGTAACTGGGCTCAGGAAATAGATGGCAAATGAAGCAGCTGCATATATCCTCAATCAAAATGGTCATATCAGAAAGGAATTGGGAGGCACAAAAGGCTGCAGATGTATCAAGAAAAGCAGTGTAGTTAAAGGAATGGGTCGGGCAGCATCTGTGGAGGAAAAATAGACATTTTGGGTAGAGACACTACATTGAGACTGAGGGGGTAGTGGGGGCCTTAGGGGTGGAGAGTATACCCAGTATAAAGGGGTGGGGTTGGGTAAGTGGTAGCAAGCATAGATGGATACAGATGAGGAGGGCTTGATTGGTAGACCTGACTAAATGTGTTACCTTGATGGCCCTATTGTGGAAGGAACCATGTGTGTCCCGTTCTTCCGAGTATGAAGCTAGAAGTATATAAGGTCATGTGATAGGAGTAGAATTAGACCATTCGGCCTATCAAGTCTACTCCACCATTCATTCATGGCTGATCTATCTCACCCTCCTAACCCCATACTCCTGCCTTTTCCCCATAAACTCTGACATCCGTACTAATCAAGCATATATCTATCTCTGCCTTAAAAATATCCACTGACTTGGCCTCCACAGACATGTGTGGAAAAGAATTCCACCGATTCACCACCCTCTCACTAAAGAAATTCCTCCTCATCTTCTTCCTAAAAGAACCTTTAATTCTGAGGCTATGACCTCTAGTCTTAGACTCTCCCACTAGTGCTGCTATTATCACAAAGAGAATGTCATCATCTTCCAGAATGGCACTGATGTCGAGTTTTTAGAGTGTAAACAATAGAGCAGTACCCAGAAGCAACATGAAGAATGATGACTGGTTGGAAAGCTGTGAACCTAACCCTTTACGTTGCTTCAAACTGATCTTTGAGAACAATATACATTTCTAACCATAGGACAGACATTGTTAATAAACAGAGCTTCGGCAGCGGCGGCGTGGCGCTGGATTCACCGCGGAGCGGGCGATACCTACCTGGATCGCCGTTTGGAGTTCCGGAGCATCGGGCCCGCTACTCAAACATCGCGGAGCTCTGGTTCTCGGAGCTCCCAGCGCGGCCAGCGCTGACCGACATCGCCGTGTCCCTGGGGCCCTTTGCTGAGGGTCGCCAGCGGGAATCTCTGCCCGGTGCGGCCTGGGGACGTTGGGAGCCACGGACTCCGGTGGGAAGCGGCCGATTTGGAGGTCCAAGCCGCTGAGGTTGGCCTCCCGATCCGACGTCGGAGTTCCAACATCCTGGCGAGCGGGCCTGAGCGGCAGGCTGCCCATAGCGGCAACTGCGGAGGGCTCTGGAGGCCGCGACCACGGTGAACATCAAGAACATCAGAGGAAGATTACTGACTTTGGTGCCTTCCCTCACAGTGGGAAACTTTTGATTCTGCTGTGTTGGACTCTATCGTGTGTTGTGTTCTTTATTTTATTGTATGGTGACCACATTTCACTGTGCCAACTGGCACATGTGACAAATAAATGTATCTTGATCTTGATCTTGATCTTGATGTATGGCCAGCTTGGAGAGTTTCACCTGGTGAAATGCATTGGAAAATTGAGTGCAATTCACTGTGCCGCAAGGAATAGAAAATTCTGCAGGTGGCAAATCTATCCATGGAAATTTATGAAACGTGTTCACAATGTTTAAAGCTCGTGGCTGATTGTTAATCCACTCTTTTACATAATTGGTTTAATTTGAATTTAACATCAAAATTAAGGCAATGTCACATGGCCAATATTGATTCTGTTTTCCACAACCTCGCACATTCACACAATAATGAGCAACCAACATGACTAGAATTAGAATGGCATCATTGTAAAAGAGATGTAATGGCTTTTTTCAGTCCTGACAATTCAGTCATATCATCAAATAGATTAAATAATTCTCAATATTTTCACTGAATATAACCTGAAGGTAAATTGTACTTCTTTTGTATCATCCCCCATTAGAAATCTGGATCAGTATTTGAGTTTTTCATTATTATCTTTCATTTAATTAAGTAAAAAACAAACTTCTGAATAATGTGTTCTCGTGGCAGCATCTTATAGCTGCGTTGTGTCTTCGACATAAAACCCATGCATGGTTAAGTCACCCCTGTCTTCTTGAGTAATGCACAGTTTGTAAATTGCAGTACAAATTTGAATGGGATTGCATGATTTTCACAGTATTATTTGAAGATGTTGAGCACCATTGTCAGAGAATCCCAGATCTCATTACTGCTTCTTTTCAACTGACAAGTAGACTGTAAGCATGTTTTCAAGTGGCTTTGCACAATGCAAGAAGTGAGTGCACCAAAAGGAACCCAGTAGGTTTTGTCACATGCAGTGTGATGGCTTTAGATGTGTCAGTTGTTTCACGAAATAAAGATATGTTTAAAGCTTTGCTTTTGTAATTGGCTACATCAGAAACATTTTCTCTTTCGGCCCATTAAAAGATGCTGTTTTGTGACATTGCCAGTAAGGTGTGGTGTCTTCACATATTGCCTAACATTAAATGCAGTACTCATATGATATCTGTTTTTTTATATTCCTTGTACATTTTATTAAATTATTTTTTCATATGAACATTTATGTTTAGATGCCTTGTTTTCACAATCTCAATTAAATATAGTATGCATAAACCTATTTAGATAAGCAGGTGCAAGGTGAAAAACAGTATTTATCAATTCAGACAGTATGTATAACAATTGTTTCAGGAAATATATAAATTTACATTGCTACTTCTGGGCAAACTGTTTATAATGTTATTCCAAATTAAATGTGTGGAGATGATCAATCCATCCTAGCTTTTGGCACTCTTAACTTACTTTGGAATATCAATATAGCTGATCCTCACTGCCAGAAGTGCAACACTGATGGCTTATGGATGGAAGACATACATAAAATGCTGGAGTAACTCAGCGGGACAGGCAGCATCCCTGGAGAGAAGGAATGGCTGACGTTTCAGGTCGAGACTCTTCTTCAGACTGAGAGTCAGGGGAGAGGGAGACAGAGATATGGAAGTGTAAGGTGTGAAAACAAGACATCGAAGGGGACGATTATCAAGGAAAATGTAGAATAGATCATTGTTAGCTGGGGGAAGGTGACAACGAGGCATATAAAGATAACATTTAACCTGGAGGACAGTCAGACTAGTCGGAGAACATGGATGGGGGAGGGATGGAGAGAGAGGGAAAGCAAGGGTTACTTGAAGTTAGAGAAGTCCATATTTATGGATGGAAATGGGCAACGACAGTTTGGAAGTTAATGCCTGTCTTAGTAATAATAATAATAATAATATTAATAATAATAATATCTTTTATTGTCATTGCACATATGTGCAACGAGATTTGGTATGCAGCTTCCATCTGATGTCATAACGTAAACAACTAATAACATTTAGATTTAGATATCCCAAGAAACAAGATTTATAAAAAGAACGGTGAAACAGTAAAAAAGTCAAAACAGTATAAAGTGCAAATGTGTCTGTGCCGGGTCGATGTGCGACGTGACCATCCGAGGGAGACAGTCCATGGGGGTGGGGGGCACTCAGCAGGGCCGGTTCAGAGCAGCGATAGCTCTGGGGATGAAGCTGTTCCTGAGTCTGGAGGTGCGGGCGTAGAAGGCCTTGTAACATCTGCCGGAAGGTAGGAGTTCGAACAGTCCAAGGGTGTGAGGAGCCTTTGTGGATGCTGACGGCCTTCCTGGGGCACCGTGTGTAGTAGATGCCCTCCAAGGCTGGTAGCTGTGTCCCAATAATCTTCTGCGCCCTGTGGACGACGCGCTGAAGAGCTCTCCTCTCCGCCTCCGTGCAGCTGAGACACCACACAGAGATGCCATACGTTAGGATGCTCTCTGTGGTGCAGCGGTAGAACGTTGTCAGCAGCTGTTGGGGCAGACCAGTCTTTTTCAATGTTCTCAGGAAGAACAGTCGTTGCTGTGCCTTCTTGACCAGCGCAGCGGTGTTGGTGGACCATGTGAGGTCCTCCGAAATGTGTGTGCCCAGAAACTTAAAGCTGGACACTCTCTCCACACTGTCCCCGTAGATGGAGATTGAGGTGTATTCCCCATTATGTGTCCTCCTGAAGTCGATGTGCTCTTATTCGAGGGGCCATCTGAAAACATTCTTCCATTTGACCTGGAAATAGACACAGTGAATATCTAAATACAAACCAGTAAACAAAGAGAAGCGCATGATCTGAAAGTACAAGTAACAAGCACAAATATTAAAAAGTGGAATTTATCTCAGCTACAATCCACAATTAATGGGAAACACTGAGAAAATAAAAGAAAGACCAGAAAATGTTCACATTGCAAAGACTTACGCATTTGTGTAGATATGAAATTCAATGCATTGGACAATGTGTGTCATATTGAGTGCGACTAATCAATGTTCTGCATTTCATTTGAACAAATTAGATATGATGATGTGAATGGTGTGTTTTTTAACTTAATACCAAAGGGACAAGTGACACGATGAATTGCTCAGCCATTCTTCTAATTTATTTCATTTTTGTATTTCTGTTCATATTAAATAAATTAAAAACCTGTGTGCCTGTGGCAAATGGCTGATTCACAATGTCCATTATCCAAATGTGTGGGAGTTGGATATCTTCAATGTATGAAGTTTCTACTACGGTCCCAGTGTTTGTTTCTTTAAGAACAAAAATATAATTTTGTTAATAAAGTCTGGACAAGTTCATATAGGTATCAATGGTGCTGCTGTGCTTTTTCTGGCTGTGGTCTTTATTTTTCCTGAAGTGTTTATCTATTTATTGTTTCAAACACAACCATGTATGCATCAGACTTTAATTAGAAAATGTACTGTATGTAGTAGAGATTTTAGGAGATAGTTTAAAAAAAATACATGCAAACAGTATAGGTTAAGTAGTTCAGAAGCATGAATATTAAATGACTGGAACAACAAAAATGCCAATGAAGCAAGTTTCTTTATCCAGTGACAGTAATTCCATAACTCAGTTGTTCCTGTCTTGTACACAGGTTTCAGTCTTGAGCTACCAGCTGAGAACCTGCGGGTAATTTGTTCACTTACATATCACAGCTGGAGTTACAACAAGCAAAGCTGTAAGCTCAGAAAAGCTTACTGGCAGACACAAGTCATTCCCCCTATGAAGGCTATGTGAGAACGATATACGTCCCAATGTTAAGTGATCAGTTATTCATGGTTGATACATCAATCTGCATGCAACAATATAACTTCAATAATATTTTGGAAGTTTTTAAGACATTTGTAAAAGGCTGAGAATGACTGTACATCCATGGAATTGTGAAGAACAGCATGCAAATGTTTTCATCTTTACCTTTCATATTTTTACGTTGGAAGTTATGTTTTCTACATAAGTAGTTAGAACGTGCAGTACTGCGAATGCCAAAGTACACGTGACATGGAAAATCTTGTGAGACCTGGTGAAAATCATTGAGGAAAAATAATAATATTATCAGTGCAGTGGGTCAGCCGTGCACTTTTACCATCTGATTTATGTGGAACTAGCTGTTTTTCTGTTGGGATATTAGTACTGGTACTACAATTGGTCTCAGTACCCAAAGTATAGAATTTCCTATTTCCATTTACTCTTCTGGGGATTGTGACAAGCACTGTATGCATGCGGGCATTTGAAAGTAGCAAGGTCAGGTTCTGCTGTCATGCCAATGATCAAATAACAACCGTTCAAGACTCAAGGAAATATAAGAGCGCAGCTGGAGTTCCAGAACTGGGACAACCGTAAGCCAATGTCGATAGGAGATGAGGGAAACTGGGAAAATTGATGATTTTAAAAACCTATCAAGGGTCAAGAAAGTTAATAGTCCTTTATCGTCACATGGCCCAAAACGGAACAATGAAATTCTTACTTGTAGCAGCACAACAGGTATGCAAACACAATACTCTGTCAACAACATAATAAGCAACAAAAGAAAGTACAATATATAAAAACAAACAAAACAATAGAGGGCAATGATAAAAACAATGCTCCCCAAGTCCTTTGTGCAATCAATGGAGTTGTAGTTCAGAATTACATAGAAACATAGAAACATAGAAAATAGGTGCAGAAGGAGGCCATTCGGCCCTTCGAGCCAGCACCGCCATTCATTGTGATCATAGCTGATCGTCCCCTATCAATAACCCGTGCCTGCCTTCACCCCATATCCCTTGACTCCACTTGCCCCTAGCGCTCTATCTAACTCTCTCTTAAATCCATCCAGTGACCTGGCCTCCACTGCCCTCTGTGGCAGGGAATTCCATAAATTCACAACTCTCTGGGTGAAAAAGTTTTTTCTCACCTCAGTCTTAAATGACCTCCCCTTTATTCTAAGACTGTGGCCCCTGGTTCTGGACTCGCCCCACATTGGGACCATTTTTCCTGCATCTAGCTTGTCCAGTCCTTTTATCATTTTATATGCTTCTATAAGATTCCCCCTCATCCTTCTAAACTCCAGTGAATACAAGCCTAGTCTTTTCAATCTTTCCTCATATGACAGTCCCGCAATCACAAGGATGTCCTTCCTAAAATTAGGAGACCAAAACTGTACACAATACTCCAGATGTGGTCTTACCAGAGCCCTATACAACTGCAGAAGAACCTCTTTACTCCTATACTGAAATCCTCTTGTTATTAAGGCCAACATTCCATTTTATTCCGAAGTCACGTGAGTGACTACATGAAGAGCCTGCCAGTCCGCATGTGCGTCAATACGCGAGACGCAATGTGGCGGGTCGGAGCAGTTCGCAACTGCTCTGGCATGTAAGTAAAATTTACTTTCAACAGGAGTAGCTGATGGAGGCGGCCGCTCTTGGCGGCAGCCACCATTAAGAGCTCCGAACGGGAGCAGGTGGCCGATTTCGGAGGCCGCCGTGGAAGCTCTATAGGAGCTCGGTTTCGTTATTGCCAGCCGGATTTTAAGCCACCGTGGAAACTCCATTAGGTGTTGGGGCTGCTGGCGCAGCTTGGGAGCTCGCTGCTAAGTTAGCAGCAGACGGTGTTTAAATATAGCCGCGGCTAGGTTTCGAATCGCTGCTAAGTTAACAGCGACCGGTGTTAGCTGCGGCCAGGGCAGCGTACGCTAGGTAACCTCAGCTGCCATAGCGCCTATACATTTTTTAACATAGAAATGCTGCTGAGGCAGCATACGCTGGTACCAGCATATAGTGTGTGCTCTATTCGCATTTTGATATATTACACATATATTACACATAGTTCTTTAATTAAGTCAAAATCTGAAGAACTGATTAAGGTAGTTAAAAATAGAGCTGGCAGTTTTTAATAACGGTTGCTGTTCAGTTGTGACTATCGCAGCAGATAGGACATTTATTATCATACACCATATGGTGTAGAAAAATTTGACTTGCCATTTCGGCACAGAATGGGACTCCACTGGAGCAGGTGGCTGTTCGGAGGAACTCCATTGAGGCTCCAGAAAAGAGCTCCTGGCATGAGAAGCCTTTTTTCAGCTGTGTCTATTACACACCTGTGGAGCTATACCAAGTGCAGGGGTGTGTCATGATAATTTCCGCTCAGTTGAGGAGACTGTTGGAGATCCTTCATAAAAGACGCCAACCACATGGATCAACAAAGCAGTCGAATCTTTGATCCAATGGGGCTATGCTTCTGCTTAAATCATATGAACTGTGACAACGCCTGGCAGGGTTGCAGTATTTCTCCCACTCATTCTAGTACAGGGTTGCGCTCTATTTCCTCCTGAAATACTCCGTTGAGGCTGCACAAGGGAGTAAGGACTTGGAGTCACTAGCAGGTGCAACCTGTCTGGTAAGTATAATGATGATACCAACAGAGCACCGATCTGCACAGCTAGTCCCGGTTCGGTTCCTAGAGGGAGCAGCTTGACAACCCCGAATCGGGGAAAAGTCAAAGCCAAGTCTGTGGGACAAGTCCTGTCGGACGACTTGGGTCAACGGGATGCTGTCCCCACATCTATGCCAGATATGATTGACCGTTTGTCTCAATTGGAAGTGGCACGAGAAATGCTCCGTGACAATGGAGGCATGTACAGGCAGTTTAAATCATATGCCTGAGGCAGCTCCTGGTTCAGGGTTGCAATATTCCTCCCACTCGGATGGAAGGAGTGGTGGAGATGGTGCCAAATAATATGTTCCGTGTTATGGAGGCATGCACAGGCATTTCAAGTCATAGGCCTGAGGCAGCTCCAGGTTCAGGGTTGCAATATTCCTCCCACTCAGATGAAAGGAGTGGTGGAGATGGTGCCAAATAATATGCTCCGTATAACGGAAGCATGCACAGGCAGTTCAAGTTATATTCCTGTAGCTACCCCTGGTTCAGGGTTAGAATATTCCTCCCACTCGAAAGACTATCGGAGATGGTGCCACTAATATGCTCCGTGTTACGGAAGCATGCACAGGCAGTCTGAGGCATACGCATGTGGCAACGCCTGGTTCGGAGTGCACTATTTCTCCCACTCTAAGAGAGTGTCAGAGATCAGTATGGAACTGACTCCGAACATGACTCTAAACATGACTGTGTGCCTGAATCCCATGCTTTAATACGAGAGTCGCATAAGGAAGAGCTGCCTGCTCTTGCCTCTAAATTTGCTGTTCGCTCGGGGACGGATAAGCCACTACAAGAGGAGTTGGCCAGCGGCATCAGCTATCTAACATCACACCAGCTGAAGAAATGACAAGCATGACAGACAGGGTCTGCAAAGGGAACCTCGCTGAAGCTCCAACAAGGAAATCGACCCAGGGTCAGAGACGCTGGCAGGTAAGGTCTCTTTGTTAACCTCCGTAAAACTCCAAATGGAGCAGTCTGTCGGCCCAGGTTTGGGTTTACTGGCAGCATGGGCTGTCTAGTGTTTTTCCACTGTCTCTGGGATAGATCCTGTTGATGTAGAGACATTGGCAATAACCTCTGCAAGTTCCAAGTAGGAACAGTTTGGTTACCCTGGCTCAGGGTAGACCATCATGGGACTGGTTGGCCATATGGGTCATATTGACCAGGGAAGCACTGCCTCATCATATGTGATTGAGGTTATCAGACTACTCAGTAGAATGAAGTAGTTGAAGTCTTCCTCAACACATGGTTTAATTTCTCCTCATTTAGTAGAGTTGCCGGTTCATTGGAATCATCATTGCCATCCTCTCTGGGATAGGTAGTTACCAGCAGGAAGCTGGCCTGGCATATAATATATATATTTTTATCTGACCTGCAGGTTCATGTTGTGAATCAACAATGTATTTATAATAATCCGTAGGCTCTCAATACCAGTATTCCTGATTGAATGGCGGGTTGAAGAGATTGTGTTGTGCACTCTGGCGACTCAGACAAGAGGTTTTCAGTCAAAGGACTGGGAGGCAATTCCAGATTCAGGCTTGCATTATACTGATTTCCACTCTGAGGAAGAACGCTGAGTATTCGTGATGACTCTTATAGTCAAGAGTTGACAGGGAACTCGTATTCCCACATCAAAGGGAGACTGTGTTTTCAGCTCTAGTTATAAGGTTCTGATTATATGTTATCAGCGAAATGTATGAATAACTAGATAATGCATCTTCCGCGGAAAGAGAAGCCAAATATTTTCCGTCCATATGGTCAATAGAGGAACGGGGGTTCCGAGGGGAATCAGTGACATCTCATCGGAGGATGAGTGATCCGGCCAAGAACAAGAGGGGTATATTTCTGATAATTCTCAAGATTACAGAAACATGGTGCAGGCCGAATCGGGTTAGCATTTGGTTAATCAGATCATGTGTTTAGTTACCCAGTTTAAGATGGATGATTGACTTTCAGCAATTTAACTGATTCAGAGAATCGATCTTGAAGTTGCATACTTTGCCATATCTATACACATGAGGCACAGATTATCTGGTGGTTTTGATACAAAGCCAGTGGTGGAAGCCAATGCTGCCCTACTCAGAGCATTGTGGCCTAAGGGCATTGTGGCATCAAGTTTTAGATAACTCTGAAAAATTTTGCAGCTGATAAAACCCGAGGGTTATCAGTAGATACGTCTTGCGATATTAAGTATGAGGCAACATGAAATTTAATAGTGCCAATTTTGCCTATTCATTCAGGCCATGGTAAGGCGGCTGAAGCAACTCCTATTTACTCGCTCATGAATAATGGCTGGGGCAGCCTGTCTTCTCAGGCAGCTAGCTCTGCACGATTGTATGGCAAATTTGTGAACAAAATTTGTGAGTTATTTTTTAAACAAAAGTCACAGAGGTTTGTGTGGCTTTCAGTTTGAGCCTAGAGAAGCGTTTATGTGATAGCACAATTGACACTGCTTATGCTGCTTTGTCATTCTCTATAGTACCATAAGTGGGACAATAAATGATTGGTTATTCACCCATTGTTCACTAACATTATGCAGGGTATCTTTTATATGACCACTCTAATAGCCTACACTCATTGTAGTGTGCGATGTATATCAGTAAATTATTATGCAAATATTCTTCTACTATATTCCTAATGGGAGCAGTATTTTTAAGATGATTATGCTTTCAGCAACTGATCTCAGCACAAAGAACACAGTCTGTACTCAATCTCTGGCTCAGTCTCTGGGTCATAACTGACATTAGGGTAGCTTGTTATGGGAATGATCTCATAAGCAAAATGGGCATGATTGTGTACATTTGAAGTTGACAGCATACCCAACAGAACAGAGATTGGGGGTATCATTAGGTATACAAGTGCACTGAGTTTGCTAGTACCTATGAGATGAAAGATAGTTTCTTTATTGTTATTCAATAGTCTCAAGATATTGCTGATGGCTCATTAGCAGCCAATAGAATGGATATTTTCCCTTTCAACATACAGCAAGAGGCTTACATAGTGCGTGTTAATAAATTATAAAATTTGGTTGAATATGTCTGGATATTTGCAGATAGTATTATGCACAGTGTTGCATGAGTTATTGTCTAACTCAAAAGTCTATTGGGACTATGGTCCGGTTAAGAACAATGGCCATGTATGCAAGTTAGCATCATGGTATTAATAACCCATGTTTTTTTCTACCATTAATGGTTTATCTGTTTAAGTGTATCACACACACATTGGGTTACTGCATGAAACCACAGAGCTTTGAAGTCTTGACATAGTCACTCACGTGACTTCGAAATACAATAGAAAGATTAAACGAGAACTTACCGTTAGAAGTTTGATCTTTATTTTATGAGAAGTTGAAGTGAGGGAATACGTGCCCTCCACTCCCAACTCTACTTCTCATCAAGACCATTCAGTAGTTCTAAGCTCATTAATCTTTCTATAGCTTAGGTCAGCAACTATTCTGTGGTTTCATACAGCTGCTCTAAAGTTTGACGCGCATGCGGACTGGCGGGCTCTTCACGTATTCCCTCACTTCAACTTCTCATAAAATAAAGATCAAACTTCAAACGGTAAGTTCTCGTTTAATCTTTCTATTAGCTTTCTTCACTGCCTGCTGTACCTGTAAGCCAACTTTCAGGGAAACCCAGGTCTCGCTGCACCTCGCCCTTACCTAACCTAACCCCATTGAGATAATAATCTGCCCCCTTGTTTTTGCTGCCAAAATGGATAACCTCACATTTATCTATATTATACTGCACCTGCCACGCATCTGCCCACTCACTCAACCTGTCCAGGTCACCCTGCAACCTCCTAACATCCTCTTCACAGTTCACACTACCACCCAGCTTTGTGTCATCCGCAAACTTGCTAGTGTTGCTCCTAATTCCCTCTTCCAAATCATTAATATATATGGTAAACAGTTGCAGCCCCAACACCGAGCCTTGCGGCACTCCACTCGCCACTACCTGCCATTCTGAAAAGGACCCGTTCACTCCTACTCTTTGCTTCCGGTCTGTCAACCAATTTTCTATCCATGTCAACACCCTACCCCCAATACCATGTGCTCTAATTTTTAATTTCTAATCCTGTATCTTTCAGAGCTCTATCTAGCTCTCTCTTGAAATCATCCAGAATCGGCCTCCACTGCCTTCTGAGGCAGAGAATTCCACAGATTCACAACTCTCTGGGTGAAAATGTTTTCCTCATCTCTGTTTTAAATGGCCTACCCCTTATTCTTAAACTGTGGTCCTTGGCTCTGGACTCCCCCAACATCGAGAACTTGCTTCCCGCCTCTAGCGTGTCCAATCCCAATAATCTTATGTTCCAATAAGATTCCCTCTCATCCTTCTAAATTCCAGTGTATACAAGCTCAGTCACTCCATTCATTCAACATATGACAGGCCAGCCATCCAGGGAATTAACCTTGTGAACCTACGCTGCACTCCCTCAATAGCAAGCATGTCTTTCCTCAAATTTGGAGACCAAAACTGCACAAAATACTCCATGAGTGGTCTCACCAGGGCCCTGTACAACTGCAGTAGGACCTCTTTGCTCCTATACTCAACGCCTCTTGTTATGAAGGCCAACATGCCATTAGCTTTCTTCACTGCCTGCTGTACCTGCATGCTTACTTTCAGTGACTGATGTACAAGGACCCCCAGATCTCGTTGTACTTCCTCTTTTCTTAACTTGACACCATTTAGCTATTATCCTCCGACATTTTTGCCACCTTCAACACCACTGGCCACATCTTCCCTCTCCTCCTCTTTCTGCTTTCCGCAGAGACCATTTCCTCCGTAATTCCCTGGTCAATTCGTCACTTCCCACCCAAACCACCCCCTCCCCTGGTACTTTCCCTTGTATTGCAGGAAATGCTACACTTGTCGCTTTACCTCCCCCCTCGACTCCATCCAAGGACCCAAACAGTCCTTCCAGGAGAGGTAGAGGTTCACCTGCACCTCCTCCAACCTCATCTATTGCATCCACTGTTCAAGGTGTCGACTTCTCTACATCCGTGAGACCAAGCGCAGGCTTGGCGATCACTTTGCCCAACATCTCCACTCAGTTCGCAATAACCAACCTGATCTCCCGGTGGCTCAGCACTTCAACTCCCCTTCCCATTCCGAATCCAACCTTTCTGTCCTGGGCCTCTTCCATGGCCAGAGTGAGGCCCAGCACAAATTGGAGGAGCAGCACCTCTAATTTTGCTTAGGTAGTTTACACCCCAGCGGTATGAACATTGACCGCCAATTTCAGGTAGTCCTTGCTTTCTCCCTCCTTCCCCTCACCTTCCCAGCTCTCCCCTAAGCCTACTGTCTCTGCCTCTTCCTTTCCTTTTCCCCGCCTCCCCCAGACATCAGTCTGAAGAAGTCTTGACCTGAAGCGTCATCTATTTCTTCTCTCCATAGATGCTGCCTCATCCGCTGAGTTTCTCCAGCATTTTTGTCTACCTTTGATTTTTCCAGCATCTGCAGTTCTTTCTTCACCATTCAGATAATAATCTGCCTTCCTGTTCTTACCACCAAAGTGCTTAACCTCACACTTATCCACATTAAACTGTATCTGCCATGCATCTGCCCACTCACCCAACATGTCCAAGTCACCCATCTTTCCCATAGCATCCTACTCACAGTTCACACTGCCACACAGCTTTGTGTCATTTGCAAATTTGCTAAATGTTACTTTTAATCCCTTCATCTAAATCATTAATGTATATTGTAAAGAGCTGCGGTCCCAGCACCAAGCCTTGCGGTACCCCACTAGTCACTGCCTGCCATTCTGAAAGGGACCCGTTAATCCCTACTCTTTGTTTCCTGTCTGCCAACCAATTGTCTGTCCATGTCAGTACCCTACCCCCCAATACCATGTGCTCTAATTTTGCCCACTAATCTCCTACGTGGGAGATTAGTGGGCAAAGGCTTTCTGAAAGTCCAGGTACACTACATCCACTGGCTCTCCCTTGTCCATTTTCCTAGTTACATCCTCAAAAAATTCCAGAAGATTAATCAAGCATGATTTCCCCTTCGTAAATCCATGCTGACTTGGGCCAATCCTGTTACTGCTATCCAAATGTGCTGCTATTTCATCTTTTATAATTGACACCAGCATCTTCCCCACCACCGATGTCAGGCTGACTGGTCTATAATTATCTGTTTTCTCTCTCCCTCTTTCTTAAAAAGTGAGATAACATTAGCTACATTGAGATAACATTACAGATGGTTGAACATTTTAAATTCCAAGGAGTAGATATCACCAGCAACTTGTACTGGACCACCCACATAGAAGCAATGGCTAATAAAACATCAACACCTCTACTTCCTTAGATGGCTTAGGAAGTTTGGCTTGTCCCCAACAACTCTCACCAACTTCTATAGATGTGCCATAGAAAGCATCACTGCATGGTATGAGAAAAGCTCCATCCAAGACCACAAGAAACTGCAGAGACCATCACACAAACCAACCTCTCTTCTATTGACTCAATTTACTCTTCAGGCAGCCTCGGGAAGGCCACCAGCATAATCAAGGGGTTGCACCACTAAACCTAATAGAACATTACTAGTCTTAATGACTACAGGCCTGTCGCACTGACCTCTGTAGTCATGAAGACCCTTGAAAGGCTTGTGCTGGCCAAGCTGAAAAATATCACAAACCCCCTGCAGTTTGCATACCGGGCCAATAGATCTGTGGATGACGCAGTCAACCTGGGCCTGCACTTCATCCTCCAGCACCTAGACCGCCAGGGGACCTATGCGAGGATTTTGTTTGTTGATTTTAACTCTGCTTTCAACACCATTGTGCCAGAGCTACTACACTCCAAACTCTCCCAGTTGACTGTGCCTGAACCCTTCTGTCGGTGGATCACCAGCTTCCTGACAAACAGGAAGCAGCATGTGAGGCTGGGAAAGCACATCTCGGACCCGCAAACCCTCAGCATAGGAGCACCGCAAGGCTGTGTACTCTCCCCTCTCCTTTACTCTCTCTACACCAATGACTGCACCTCCACAGACTCATCTGTCAAGCTTCTCAAGTTTGCGGATGACACAACCCTGATTGGACTGATCCACGATGGGGAGGAATCTGCCTACAGACAGGAAGTGTCACAGCTGGCGTCCTGGTGCCATCGCAACAACCTGGAGCTCAATGCTCTTAATTCGGTGGAATTGATTGTAGACTTTAAGAGAGCTCTCCCTTCCCCAGTCACCATCAACGCAGTCACATCTGTGGAGTCATTTAAGTTCCCGGGAACCATTATTTCCAAGGACCTTAAATGGGGGGCTACCATCGACTCCACAGTCAAAAAGGCATAACAGAGGATGTACTTCCTGCGGCAGCTGAGGAAGCACAATCTGTCACAGGCAATGATGGTCCAATTCTATGCAGAGACTGTCCTCACCTCCATCATGGTCTGGTTTGGCTCAGCCACCAAGCACAACATCCGGAGGCTGCAGCGAATCATCCGATCAGCTGAGAAGGTTATTGGCTGCAACCTTCCCTCCATTGATGAACTGTACACGGCAAGGACCAGGAAGCGAGCGGGCAAGATCATCTCTGACCCCTCTCACCCTGGCCACAAACTCTTTGAATCTCATCCTTCTGGAAGGCATCTCCAGGCCATCAAAGCCACCACAATCAGACATAAAAACAGTTTTTTTCCACAAGTAGTAGCTCTACTCAATAACCAAAAATCTGTAGCCACCTTTTGTTCTGGTATTTTATTTAATTCACATGTTTAAACTATAATGTTTTATTATTAATGTTTAATGTTTTAGGTGTCATTCCTAACTGTCACTGTATGTTATCACTTGCGGATGGAGCACCAAGGCAAATTCCTTGTATGTGAATATACTTGGCCAATAAACATATTCATTCATTCATTCGCATCAACTAAAGCTCCAGTAATTTCACAGCTTCACATTACAAACTCTATTATATGTTGGATTATATATATGTTGGAGGCCTGGTCCTGCTCCAGGATTGGGCCAGTGTGTGGTCTGGTCCTGGGATGCCCCACAAGCATCATCATAGAAACATAGAAAATAGGTGCAGGAGGAGGCCGTTCGGCCCATCGAGCCAGCACCACCATTCATTGTGATCATGGCTGATCGTCCCCAATCAATAACCCGTGCCTGCCTTCTCCCCAAATCCCTTGATTCCATTAGCCCCTAGAGCTCTATCTAACTCTCTCTTAAATCCATCCAGTGATTTGGCCTCCACTGCCCTCTGTGGCAGGGAATTCCACACATTCACAACTCTCTGGGTGAAAATATTTTTTCTCACAGTCTTTATTCTAAGACTGTGGCCCCTGGTTCTGGACTTGCCTGCATCTTTCCAGCATCTAGCTTGTCCAGTCCTTTTATAATTTTATATGTTTGTATAAGATCCCCCCTCATCCTTCTAAACTCCAGTGAATACAAGCCTAGTCTTTTCAATCTTTCCTCGTATGACAGTCCCACCATCCCAGGGATCAATCTCGTGAACCTACGCTGCACTGCCTCAAATCCAAGTAATAGTAATAGTAATAGTAATAGTAATAGTAATTTTATTGTCAATTCAAATAATGTAACAAGTAGTTACACAGAGGATTGAAATTGCGTTTCTCCATACTCCAATGTGCAAGTAATATTTATAACACAGACAGACAGTGTACCAATAAAAATAGACAATGGACATATACATTATATAAAATATTCATTAATAAACTCTCCGGAAGTGGCGGCGCTGTCGTACAGCAGCGGCTCGCCTGCAGTCCGTCTGTTTTTACTTTTTTTGTTGTTTTCTTTTGTCCTGTTTCAGTTAAATTTTAGTTTATTGGGTTGTGTATGTGTGGGGTGGGGGGGTGAAACATGACTTTTGTCTCTTCCTTCGGGGGAATGCGACTTTTTCTTGTCGTATCCCCCTTCTCTGCCTCCGTCTGCGCTGAGGCCAAAATGGCGGAGCTGCCGGCCTCCAACTCCAACTGCGAGCGACCGACCGACCTCGAGGCTCCGGAGGCAGAGCCAGGACTTACCAGCGCGAGGCTGGCCAACTTCGGGGCTGCGGTGGCGTTCCGGCGGTGGCAGTGGCGTTCCGGCGGTGGCGACCGAGGACACTGGTGGCGACCTGAATCCGGAGGCTCGGCCGCAGCTGGCCCAGTGGACGACATCTTCGGGAGCGCGAGGCTGGCCGGCTTCGGAGCTGCGGTGGCGTTCCGGCGGTGGCGACCTGAATCCGGAGGCTCGGCCGCGGGCCCAGTGGACGACATCGTCGGGAGCGCGAGTTTTTCTGGGGCTCCCGCAACTACAGCTGCATCCGCTGGACTGGAGGGCGGCAGCTTCGGCAGCTTCGACCACCCCGAGTTTGAGCCGGCCCGTCGCGGAGCACGGATTCGGCCGCTGGACTGGCTTACCGTCGCCCGGCGGGGCCACAGCATCAGAAGCCTGGATCGCCTCAGCGCAGAGGGAGAAGAAAGCGGGAAGAGACAGAGACTTTAAGACTTTTGCCTCCATCACAGTGAGGAGGTACCTGGTGAACTCACTGTGGTGGATGTTAATTTGTGTTTATTGTGTGTTTTGTCATTTATTATTATATGTATGACTGCAGGCAATGAAATTTCGTTCAGACCGAAAGGTCTGAATGACAAATAAAGGAATCTCTATAATCTCTCTAAAAGGTGCAATATAGAAAAGTGCAAGTAGCATACTGCAGACATTGGGTTAATGTTAATTTGACAGTCAGTTGGTCTTGGTGTAATGTTCATGGAATTTTCTTGAGTGTGTTGGCCTGAGGGAAAAAGCTGTTTTTGAATCTTGTGGTTTTGCTCCGCATGCTGCGGTAGCGCTTGCCGGATGGTAGGAGGGTGAACAGTTTGTGTGCTGGGTGGGTGGTGTCTTTGATGATATTGGTTGCTCTCTTGCGACAGCGAGATGGGTATAAGTCTTGAATTGCTGGTTGAGGTGATCTAGTGATCTTCTCCACTGTCCTCACCACTCTCTGTAGGGCCTTCTGGTCAGCAGCAGAGCAACTGCCATACCAGACTGAGAGACTGCTGGTAAGAATGCTCTCAATGGCACCCCTGTAAAAAGTTGTGAGGGCAGAAGGGGGGAGGTCGGCTCTCCTCATCCGTCGAAGGAAGTGGAGGCGTTGCTGTGCTTTCTTGACTAGGGAGATGGTGTTGGTGGACCATTGCTGATCATCTGTGATGTGTACTCCCAGGAACTTGGTGCTTTTCACAGACTCCACTGCACTGCCATTTATGGTGAGTGGGGTGTGTGCTGCCTGTTTCTTCCTGAAGTCCACAGTTATTTCTTTTGTTTTGTTGACATTGCGTTGAAGGTTATTGATGTCAAACCAGTTGATGAGTTGTTGTACCTCCTCTCCGTCGGCTGAGTCGTCATCATGGCTGATGAGGCCCACCACTGTTGTGTCATCTGCGAACTTGATGATGTGGTTCGAGTTATGTTTGGCACAACAGTCATGTGTCATCAGCGTGAACAACAGAGGGCTCAGCACACATCCCTGTGGGACCCCGGTGTTCATGATGGTGGTCTCTGATGAGTTTTTGCCAACTCTTACTGTCTGTGGTCTGTCGGTGAGGAAGTCCAGTAACCAGTTGCATAGTGGGGTGCTGATGCCTATTTCGCCGAGTTTATTCACCAGGTGTTGGGGGATGACTGTGTTGAAGGCGGAGCTGAAATCGATGAACAGCAACCGCACGTAACTGTTATTGTTTTCCAGATGAGCCAGGCTTAGGTGGAGTACTGTTGCTATGGCATCATCAGTGGAACGGTTGGGACGGTATGCAAACTGGAATGGGTCAAGTGTAGAGGGGAGACTGGATGTTATGTGGGCCTTAACCAACCTTTCAAAGCACTTCATCATGATGGACGTGAGTGCTATGGGCCGGTAGTCGTTCAGTGTTGAGGCTGGGGATTTCTTGGGTAGCGGTATGTTGGTGGTGGCTTTGAAGCATGCTGGTATGATGGCTTGGCTCAGAGAGGTGTTGTAGATGTCTGTGAGAACATCTGTGAGTTGGTCAGCACAGTCTCTGAGCACACGCCCCGGTATGTTGTCAGGACCTGCAGCTTTACTGGGGTTCACCTTGAGTAGGGTCCTCCGCACATCAGCTGTCCTTCCTCAAATTAGGAGACCAAAACTGTACATAATACTCCAGATGTGGTCTTACCACATCCCTATACAACTGCAGAAGAACCTCTTTACTCCTATACTGATATCCTCTTGTTATGAAGGCCAACATTCCATTAGCTTTCTTCACTGCCTGCTGTACCTGCACACCAACTTTCAATGACTGGTGTACAAGGACACCCAGGTCTCGCTGCACTTCACCCTTACCTAACCTAACCCCATTGAGATAATAATCTGCCCCCTTGTTTTTGCCGCCAAGGTGGATAACCTCACATTTATCTATATTATACTGCATCTGCCACGCATCTGCCCACTCACTGAACATGTCCAGGTCTCCCTGCAACCTCCTAACATCCTCTTCATAGTTCACACTGCCACCCAGCTTTGTGTCATCTGCAAACTTGCTAGTGTTGCTCCTAATTCCCTCTTCCAAATCATTAATATATATGGTAAACAGTTGCGGCCCCAACACCGAGCCTTGCGGCACTCCACTCGCCACTGACTTGGACTAATCCTTTTTCTGCTATCCAAATGCCCCATTATTACCTCTTTAATAATTGACTCCAGCATCTTTCCCACCACTGAAGTCAGGCTAACTGGTCTGTAATTCCCTGTTTTCTCTCTCGCTCCTTTCTTGAAAAGTGGGATAACATTAGTTATCCTCCAATCCACAGGAACTGATACTAAATCTATTGAACATTGGAAAATGATCACCAATGCGTCCACTATTTCTAGAGCCACCTCCCTGAGGACCCTGGGATGCAGACCATCTAGCCCCAGGGGATTTATCATCCATCAATCCCATTAGCCTACCCAATACTATTTCTCGCCTAATGAAAATTTCTTTCAGTTCCTCTACCCCCTTAGATCCTCTGTCCTCCAGTACATCTGGGAGATTGTTTGTGGCTTCCTTAATGAAGGCACAAACAGTCATCATCATACCATATGCCCCCTTCACATGTCGTGATCCCACCACTTGATTAACGTAGACCATGGCAGGGTGTCCAATCCTTCTTTGTCTACGACCTCCTCACGTTTGACCTGTGCTACTTTACTGGCCATGTTTACCCCCTGTTCCTGCACCATACTTGTCAAATGGGATAGTCAAGGACAGAGTTAAAGGGAAAGGGAGTAAAGGGATAGTTAATGACCCCAAATTAACAGGAAAGAAAGCTCACAAAGGGATAGGAGAGTATGGCCAAGTGTAGAAGGGATCGATGTGAATGGTGAGATGCGTAAGGAGTTAAAAGTACTGTATTTGAATGCGCGAAATATAAGAAGTAAAGTAGATGTGCTTGAGGCTCAGATAGAGGTTGGTAGATATGACATTGTGGGGATTGTGAGGATCGGGTCTGGGAACTTAATATTCAGGGATATACATCCTATAAAAAGGACAGGCAGTTGGGCAGAGGAGGGGGGTAGCTCTTCTGGTGAGGAATGGAATTCCTTGTGAGGGAAGACTTAGGGACTGACGAGGTAGAGTCACTGTGGATTGAGTTGAGGAATTGCAAAGGCAAGAAGACACTAATTGGTGTTATCTACAGACCCCCAAATAGTAGCCCGGATAAAGGGTGTAAGTTGCAGTAGGAGTTTAAACTGGCATGTAACAAAGGTAATGCCACTGTGGTGATGGGGGATTTTAATATGCAGGTAGACTGGGAAAATCAGGTTGGTTCAGGACCCCAAGAAAGAGAGTTTGTAGAGTGCCTCCGAGATGGATTCTTAAGGGCCTATCCAACGGGCATGCGGCTGCATGCGGCAAGCGCCACCAAACAGGAAGCGGGGGCCATGCGGAGGTCGAGTGACGTCAAGACGGTGCGTACGGCGTCGAGGCGGTGCGCACGGCCGTTGAGGCGGTGCGCACGGCCTCGATGCGGCTGCGTACGCCGTTGAGGCGGTGTGCACAGCCTCGAGGCGGCTGCGTACGGCGTCGAGGCGGAGCGCACGGCTGTCGATGCGGCACGCACGGCCTCGAAGCGGCTGCGGGGCAGCAGGCCATTGCCGCGCGGAATTTTTGAACAGTGTCATTTATTCGGAGCCCCGCGCGATGTCGGGACCAGCTCCGCACAACTCCATACGGCTCCGTCGATCGAAGTGGGACCGGCCCCGCGACCTCCGCGCGGCCCCCGCACGGCCCCCGCTAGTGATCATAATATGATTAGTTTTAATCTGCAATTTGAGAAGGAGAAGGTTAACTCGGAAGTGGCAGTGATGCAGTTGAACAAAGGGGATGATGAAGGCATGAGAGAGGAGCTGACCAAGGTAGACTGGAAAGGGATACTAGCAGGAACGATGGTGGAACAGCAATGGCAGGAATTTCTGGGCATAATCCAGAAGACACAGGATCATTTAATTCCAAAAACTAAGAAAAATTCTAAGGGGAGTAGGAGGCAGCCGTGGCTGACAGGAGAAGTTAGGGATAGAATAAAACTAAAAGAAAAGATGTATAACACAGCAAAGAGTAGCCGGAAGCCAGAGGATTGGGAAACTTTCATAGGACAACAGAAGGAAACAAGACGGGCAATACGGGCTGAAAAGATGAAGTACGAAGGGAAGCTGGCCAGGAATATAAAGAAGGACAGTAAAAGCTTCTTTAGATATGTTAAGGGAAAAAGAATAGCAAAGTCAAATGTGGGTCCCTTGAAGGCAGACAGGGGTGAAATTATTATGGGGAACAAGGAAATGGCAGAGAGTTGAACAGGTACTTCGGATCTGTCTTCACTAAGGAAGACACAAACAATCTCCCAGAAGTACTGGAGGACAGAGGATCTAAGGGGATCAAGGAATTGAATGAAATTTTCATTAGGCGAGAAATAGTATTGGGTAGGCTAATGGACTGAAGGATGATAAATCCCCTGGGCCTGATGGTCTGCAGGGAGGTGGCTCTAGAAATAGTGGACTCATTGGTGAATTTCTTCTTCTGCAGTTGTATAGGGCTCTGGTGAGACCACATCTGGAGTATTGTGTACAGTTTTGGTCTCCTAAATTGAGGATGGACATCCTTGTGATTGAGGCAGTGCAGCGTAGGTTCACAGGATTGATCCCTGGGATGATGGGTCTGTCATATGAGGAAAGATTAAAAAGACTAAAACGATTAAAAAGATTAAAAAGACTAGGCTTGTATTCACTGGAGTTTAGAAGGATGAGGGGGTTCTTATAGAAACATATAAAATTATAAAAGGACTGGACAAGCTAGATGCAGGTAAAATGTTCCCAATGTTGGGCGAGTCCAGAACCAGGGGCCACAGTCTTAGAATAAAGGGGAGGTCATTTAAGACTGAGGTGAGAAAAAACGTTTTCATCCAGAGAATTGTCAATTTATGGAATTCCCTGCCACAGAGGGCAGTGGAAGCCAAGTCACTGGATGGATTTAAGAGAGAGTTAGATAGATCTCTAGGGGCTAGTGGAGTCAAGGGATATGGGGAGAAGGCAGGCACGGGTTATTGATAGGGGACGATCAGCCATGATCACAATGAATGGCGGTGCTGGCTCGAAGGGCTGAATAGCCTCCTCCTGCACCTATTTTCTATGTTTCTGTGTATCTATGTGATCATTTTCCAATGTTCAATAGATTCAGGATCAGTTCCTATAGATTGGAGGATAGCTAATGTTATCCCACTTTTCAAGAAAGGAGCGAGGGAGAAAACGGGGAATTACAGACCAGTTAGCCTGACTTCGGTGGTGGGAAAGATGCTGGAGTGATTTATTAAAGAGGTAATAATGGGGCATTTCGATAGCAGTAAAAGGATTAGTCCAAGTCAACATGGATTTATGAAAGGGAAATCATGCTTGACTAATCTTCTAGAATTTTTTGAGGATGTGACAAGTAAAATGGATGAAGGGGTGCCAGTTGATGTAGTATATCTAGACTTTCAGAAAGCCTTTGATAGAATTATTAACGAAGATCTAGCAATAATCTCACTTGACGCTGAAAAAGCATTTGATCAGGTGGAATGGTCTTATTTATTTTCGGTGATGGAAAATATGCAGCTAGGGGAGAAATTCTGTACATGGATAAAACTGTTATATACAAATCCCTCGGCTAGAATACTTACAAACCAAAGGTTGTCATCTAAATTTAGCCTATCTAGAGGTTGTAGACAAGGATGCCCGTTATCTCCATTATTATTTGCGCTTGCTATTGAGCCACTGGCAGAAAGAGTTAGGGGGCATCCGGAAATACATGGGTATAACACAAAGGACACAGTGAATAAAATTTCTCTATACGCAGATGATGTATTAATTTACATTACAAAACCAGACATTAGTATTCCAAACTTATTAAAGCTAATAACCCAATTTAGTTCACTTTCAGGATACAGAATAAATTGGAATAAAAGTGAAATTATGCCAATAAGGGAACATAACAAACAGATAATACAACAATTTCCATTTAAAATAGTAAATGAAAAATTTAAATATCTAGGTATTTATATAACTAAGAGATATACATCATTATTTAAAGCAAATTTTCCCCCATTACTGAACAAACTACATAAGAATATTCAATACTGGAAAACACTTCCTATCTCAATGGTTGGCAAAATTAATGCTATAAAAATGATTTTTTTACCGCAAATATTATACCTTTTTCAGACAATTCCGATATATCTGACAAAAAACTTTAAAAAAAAACTGGACTCTATTGTTAATGATTTTATCTGGGATTATAAGAATCATAGGATAAACAAAAGACACTTGTGTAAATCAAAAATAAATGGAGGCTTGGTTTTACCCAACTTTTTGTTTTATTTCTGGGCTGTTAATATTAAAAATATGAATTTCTGGTTGGAAGAAATAGATCATCAACCAGACTGGTTAAAAATGGAAAAGGAAGATTGTTTACCTTTTGATATCGGTTCGATATTATTTGCTACGTCTAAATTAAACAAAAAAATTTATAGGGAAAACCCTATAATATTTAGTGCTATACGAATTTGGAAACAATTAAAAAAGACATTAAAATTAGATAATTTATCACTTTTTCTTCCAATTGTGAATAACCCTTTGTTTAAGCCTTCATGGTTGGACGGGGGTTTTACACAATGGAAGAATTATGGAATTAAAAATATGGGACAACTTTATAAGGAAGGCACCTTTCTGACATTTCAGGAGTTGCAACAGACTTGGGGACTTCGAGGAAATGATTATTTCAGATATCTTCAACTTAGAGATTATGTAAAATCGAACTCTCAAAATTTTCGATTTAGAAATTCAGAAATTCTTGATGAATGTTGGAACAAACATCCTAATACAGAAAAATTAATATCTTATATATATAATATCTTATTAGACAGTGACATTCCTTCGACGGAATTACACAGACAAACATGGGAAAAAGAATTAAATCAAGTAATAACGAAAGATACTTGGGAAGAAAGTTTGCAACACATACATCAGTGCTCACTAAACGCCAGACATTCTCTAATACAATTTAAAGTAATACATAGGTTACATTATTCAAAAACAAAACTACATAAAAATTTTCAACATATCTCACCTATATGTGATAAATGTCAACATTTAGAAGCTACATTATCTCATATGTTTGCAAACTGTATAAAAATTAAAAAATTCTGGGTAAATATTTTCAGTATAATATCTAAAGTAACCGGCACACAATTGGACCCAGATCCAAAATTAATAATACTCGGAATATTAGAATTAAATCAAACATTTAGAACAACACAAAGAAACTTTATTGATTATAGTTTAATAACAGGAAAAAAATTAATTCTAAAATTTTGGAAAGGCCCTACGGCCCCCACAATTAAAATGTGGATTATAGAAATGACGGAGACCTTAAACGTGGAAAGAATCAGATTTTCCCTGTTGGACAAACAGGAATTATTCGTAGGAACATGGTCTCCTTTTATTGATTACTTAAAGGGTCAGAATAGTTCAGCACAGGAACCTGACTAGCACTCGGGCTAAGGAATGGATGAAATGCTATACTCTGAAATGTACGAATATATCTCGAATGAAGTTTTTTATTTCAATAAATTTTTCCATTCTTCTTTAACTATTTTCTCTTTTTTTTTTTTTTTTTTTTTTCTCTTTGTTTTTTTTTAATTTTTTGTTTTTTTAAAAATTCTTTTTCTCTTTCTTTTCTTTCTTTACTTCATCTATCTCTTTAGTTCTATCTAGTTTAAAAAAAAAAAGGCAAAAGGTATTGGAGACAATGTAATAATAATTGATAATATTATCAATTTAAAAATGTTAGACTGTAATGATGTAAATAAATTGTGTACTTATCTCCAATAATAAAAAAATATAAAAAAAAAAAAAAAAAAGAAAGCCTTTGATAAGGTCCCGCCCGGGAGACTGGTGACTAAAATTGGAGCACATTGTATTGGGGGTAGGGTGCTGACGTGAATAGAAAATTGGTTGGCAGACAGGAAGCAAAGCGTAGGAGTGAACGGGTCCTTTTCAGAATGGCAGGCAGTGGCGAGTGGAGTGCCGCAAGGCTCGGTGTTGGGGCCGCAACTGTTTACCATATATATTAATGATTTGGAAGAGGGAATTAGGAGCAACACTAGCAAGCTTGCGGATGACACAAAGCTGGGCGACAGTGTGAACTGTGAAGAGGATGTTAGGAGGTTGCAGGGTGACCTGGACAGGTTGAGTGAATGGGTAGATGTGTGGCAGATGTAGTATAATATTGATAAATGTGAGGTTATCCACTTTGGTGGCAAAAACAAGGCGGCAGATTATTATCTTAATGGGGTAGGGTTAGATAAGGGGGAGGTGCAGCGAGACCTGGGTGTCCTTGTACACCAGTCACGTAAAGTTGGCGTGCAGGTACAGCAGGCAGTGAAGAAAGCTAATGGACTGTTGGCCTTCATAACAAGAGAATTTCAGTATAGGAGTGGAGAGGTTCTTCTGCACTTGTATAGGGCTCTGGTAAGACCACATCTGGAGTATTGTGTACAGTTTTGGTCTCCTAATTTGAGGAAGGACATCCTTGTGATTGAGGCAGTGCAGCGTAGGTTCACGAGATTGATCCCTGGGATGGCGGGACTGTCATATGAGGAAACATTGAAAAGACTAGGCTTGTATTAATTGGAGTTTAGAAGGATGAGGGGGTTCTTATAGAAACATATAAAATTATAAAAGGACTGGACAAGCTAGATGCAGGAAAAATGTTCCCAATGTTGGGCGAGTCCAGAACCAGGGGCCACAGTCTTAGATTAATGGGGAGGACATTTAAGACTGTGGGAAAAATCTTTTTTACCCAGAGAGTTGCGAATTTATGGAATTCCCTACCACAGAGGGCAGTGGAGGCCAAGTCACTGGATGGATTTAAGAGAGAGTTAGATAGAGCTCTAGGGGCTAGTGGAGTCAAGGGATATGGGGAGAAGGCAGGCACGGGTTATTGATAGGGGACGATCAGCCATGATCGCAATGAATGGTGGTGCTGGCTCGAAGGGCCAAATGGCCTCCTCCTGCACCTATGTTCTATGTTGCTATGTTTCTATGTTACTTGCTCGATCTTGTGGTGTTTTTACACAACTTCACACAATGATGCACATCGCCGCTTTGACCTTTCCACTTTACTCATCTTAAGTTACCTATTCCTTTTTCTTTCTCTCGCTTCTTGACTTCTGGCAGCTGAATTATCTCAGTAAACAACCACTACTACTTCCCATTCCCCCCAGAATGCTGGCTTCCTGTAGAAAGCGTACTCGCATACATCCCATATTTTCCCTTTATCGGATGTTTTCCTCTTCCAAAGATTAGATTAGATTAGATTAGATTAGATTTTATTTCTTGTCATTTGAACCTCAAAGAGGCTCAAACGAAACTCCGTTTTCACAGCCATACAAACAAAACAATTCCTACACGACACACAAACAATTCAATTTACAGAAAAAAACATCCATCACAGTGAATCTCCTCCTCACTGTGATGGAAGGCAAAGTCTTTTCTCTCCCCTGCACCATTTTTCTCCCGATGTTGAAGCCCCAGGTGGGCAATGTTAAGTCCCACGGCTGTTGAGGCCACGCCGGGCGGTGTACGGCCTCGCTCCGGGCCCAAAAGTCACAACGTTGGAGGCCCCGGCGGGCGCTGGAATGTCCTGCGGCCATTAAAGCCGCGCCGGGCGATTTACGGCCCCGCTCCGGGTCGTTCCAACCCCGCGACACGGGCGGGAGAAGTTGCGTTGCAGGAGCTCCGGAAAGTGGTCTCTCACCCGGACCCACGAGCTCCCGATATCATACTTCACAGGTCTGCAGCTGGAGCTCCGGAGTCGGGCCGCAGCAGCGAGCCACCACCGCTCCTCAGGCTCCGAGGCCGGCCAGCCCCACGATGGTAAGTCCGCAGCTCCACAGGCTCCGCGACTGGAGCCCCCAGGTCATCCCGGTCGGAGGCCGCTTCACGGAGCTAGGCCCCAACGACAACGGAGACCCGACAGGGAAAAGGTCGGGTCTCCCGTGCAGGGAAGAGATTTTTTAAAGTTTCCACCTCCCCCCCCCCCCCGCCCCCCACATATACACAGTTAAAAACAGTATAAAAAACCATAAACAACTACATTTAACTAGACAAAAATAAAAAAAAGACAGACAGGCTGTAGGGGCCGCTGCAGTAATCCGCGCTGCCACACTCCGCCAAAACTCCAACGGTCCAGATTTTGCTTGTATCACTCGGAGTTGTTTGTTATTTTGTGGGGTGTCAGGATATTGTTTCTGAAACATCGGCAGCCAAAGCAAGATGCTGCCGACTGCATCAAACTGCCATGCAACAAGCTACACTTACTCTAGGTGTTTTGATTTGGTTTCAGAATCAGAGACCACACTAACAATTAATGCAAGCTTTATTATAGCAAAGCATCTATACTTGGCATCTTATACTGTCAGTGGCAGGCAGCTCCGTTCACAGCATGGCTTCAGTTGTCCTTTAGCACCTGACCTATTAGGTTAGGTCGGGAGGAGTTCCCACCACCACGGGTACCATGTAATCCCGTGCTACCTGCTCCATGGTTGGATAGTCGACGACTAAACCGTCTCCCCCACCTGGTTTGCCTGGTGAGGAGGGGGCTGTGGATCCCCAGCAGGAACAAAAACAAGACCTGTCAAAGGGCAGATGAGCTTCTAGCGAGCCAACGGCCATCCATACTTCAGTAGAAGTTGCATAGCATTGTAAGGCACCGTGCCTGTTGATGTTTTCTTTTTTTTAAAATATTTTAATTTTATTAGAAGTAAGTACAATCATATGGCACCAAAGTGCCTAATATATAATGACATCATACATTTTATGTACAGCTTCTTATTTATTTAAATTATAATAAAGAAGAATAAGAAAAAGAAAGTAGATAGTAAAATATAGAAAAACGTGAGATATATAGTGTGTGAAAAAGAAAAAAAGAGTGAAAGAGGAAAATTGAAGATAAGAAAATAGAAAAAAGAGAGTAGAAAGTAAAAAAAGAAAAGTAAGGAGATCATTATTTATAATCTTGACCATCCCTCACCCATTCCTGGAACAGTTAGTTTCTACGATTCTGTTGCACCATATGATTCCAAAAAGATGACAAATGGAGACCAACTCGTTAAGAATTGGTTTGATTTATCTATTAGGAGGAATCGCATTTCCTCAAGATGTGCGATGTCCAACATGTTTGAAATCCACATTTTAAGCGTTGGTGTTTTTTGCTATTATTAAACCATAATTTAAATATATATTTTGAGATGAGTTCAATTTATTCCCATCTTCCATTACTCCAAATATAATCATTTCAGTAATAGGTTCCATTCTTATCTTGAATAATTTTGCAAATATTTCAAAATTATCACTCCAAAATTTATAACGTTTTATGCAGGAAACGAAAGAGTGTGTTATAGTTGCGTTTTGGGATAAACATTTATCACAAATGGGGGACATATTTGGATAAAATTTATTCAATCTAGTTTTTGAATAATATAATCTATGTAAAATTTTAAATTGAATTAAATTGTCTTGCATTAATCGAACATTTGTGTATATATATCAAATACTTTTCCCATGTAACCTTCATAATTTTTATTATTAACTCCCGTTCCCACTCTTCTCTAAGTACCTCTGTCGATGATCTATATTTAAAATACTATTATATAAATATGATATTAATTTCTGTGAGTCAGCCTTAATATTCATTGCTTCTTCCAGTAAATCAAAAGTTGTTTTTTGATATCCTTGTATGTATTTCTTCATGAAATCGCAAATCTGAAGATATTTAAAATATTGGTTATTTTTCAGTTTAAATTTTAATTGTAATTGTTGGAATGATAATAGGTTTACCATTTCATACATATCACCGATCCCTTTTGTTGATGTTTTCAACGATGATGATGATGACCTGACCTTGTCTGAAGGCAAAGTTCCGTGAGGTCTTACATGCACTTTTATACCCAAAAGCCTGAGTTTCTACTCTAATCAAAAAACAACAGTTGAAACTAAGCTTTCAAACTAGCAATCCTCCTTAGTGTCGAAAACAAGGGTTATTTGTTGCAACGGGTGCCAAGCCAGTCTCGGGTATCCTTGGTAAGACCAGAGTTTATCTTAATGTGTTCACAGGGGGCCTCACGATTCATTGATCCTTTTAATTTAGCCCTAGCATCTTCCAATAACGTCTTTCCAATAACATGGTATAACTGAACACAACACTCTAAATGCGGCCTCACCAATATCTTATATAACTACAACATGAGCTCCTGACGTCTATACTTAATACTCTGACTGATAAAGGCCAACGTGCCAAAAGCCTTTTTGACCACCCCATCTACCTGTGGTGCCACCATCAAGGATCTACAGTGGCTTGCAAAACTATTCATACCCCTTGAACTTTTTCACATTTTGTCACGTTACAACCACAAACGTAAATGTATTTTATTGGGATTTTATGTGGTAGACCAACACAAAGTGGCACATAATTGTGAAGTGGAAGGAAAATGATACATGGTTTTCAAATTTTTTTACAAATTAAAAACTGAAAAGTGTCGCGTGCAAAAGTATTCAGCCCCCTTTACTCTGATACTCCTAAATAAAATCCAGTGCAACCAATTGCCTTCAGAAGTCACCTAATTAGTAAATAGAGCCCACTTGTGTGTAATCTGATCTCAGTATAAATACAGCTGTTCTGTGAAGGCCTCAGAGGTTTGTTAGAGAACATTAGTGAACAAACAGCATCATGAAGCCCAAGGAACACACCAGACAGGTCGGGGATAAAGTAGTGGAGAAGTTTAAAGCAGGGTTAGGTTATAAACAAATATCCCAAGCTTTGAACATCTCACGGAGCACTGTTCAATCCATCATCCGAAAATGGAAAGAGTATGGCACAACTGCAAACCTACCAAGACATGGCCGTCCACCTAAACTGACAGGCCGGGCAAGGAGAGCATTGATCAGAGAAGCAGCCAAGAGGCCCATGGTAACTCTGGAGGAGCTGCAGAGATCCACAGCTCATGTGGGAGAATCTGTCCACAGGACAACTATTAGTCGTGCACTCCACAAATCGGGCCTTTATGGAAGAGTGGCAAGAAGAAAGCAATTGTTGAAAAAAAGCCATAAGAAGTCCCGTTTGCAGTTTGCCACAAGCCATGTGGGGGACACAGCAAACATGTGGAGGAAGGTGCTCTGGTCAGATGAGACCAAAATAGTAAGATTAAATGAGAACTTACCAGTTTGAAGTTTGATCTTTATTTTATGAGGAGTTACGTTGGTGATTACGTGAAGAAGACCCGTCAGGGCGCATGCGCGTCAATCTTCAAAGCAGCGGTATGAAATCACAGACAAAACCATAATTGAAGTAACATATTAAGATGATCAACATGAGAACTACCATTATGACCTTTTTTCTATGAGAGAGGGTTGGGCGTGGCGGGCACGTAATCACCAACGTAACTCCTCATAAAATAAAGATCAAACTTCAAACTGGTAAGTTCTCGTTTAATCTTACTATTTTACTTCGGAGTCACGTGAGTGACTACGTGAAGATTTTAAAGCTCTGTGATTTTTATGCCGCAGATCAAAATCCCGGCTTCTCACTGCATCGATTGACTGAGTATCATCAATAATGCTGTAAACATGACATTGCATATCATGCAAAAACAAAACAGTTTTATTTTTGGTCATAAAACAACCAATAAACCCTCTTAATGTAGGGCAACAAACGAAATAGAATGAAACAGTATTGAAAACAGACTTTAAACAATAGCAACAGCACTCAATATTGAGTTAGCAAACAGCCCTCCATCGGCAATCGGCCGATGGTAGTATTGCTGAAACACAAGTTCATTTTTCGAACCTGCGGCTTTTAATATATGGTCGATGGGAACGTCCATCGCCCTGGCCGCGGATGTTGCTACTGCACTAGTGGAATGAGATGTAAACACATAAATGTTAATTCCTGCCTGAACCAACTCTTGCTTTAACCACCTTGAGATAGTCTGAACTGCCACTCTTTTATGTTGGCTTTTTGTAACTGACAAATAATCCTGTTTCTTCTTGTCTTAAAGCCCTTGTGGCTTCAATGTAATGTAACAAATGTGTCCTTAAACATAAACATGGAGCTGTAGGATATGCTGAGAACACAATCTTAAAACCTGTAACACCTGGCCTGCTTTGTTTGAGCAGGTCATAAATATAAAACAGAACATTCTCTGTATTTTACTTCGGAGTCACATGAGTGACTACGTGAAGAACCCCGCCAGTGCGCCTGCGCGTCATTACGTCAGACGCCTTGACGCAAACGGACGTGAGGAGCAGTGCTCCTCGAGTGGTTTGTAGTTTTTCAACTACAAGGTAAGTAAAAACTTTTTTCAGGTTTTCCAGGTCCGTTTACTGTGGGTCTATGGGGATTTTTTCCACAGACGCCATGGAAAAAACGGACAGGGGGAAGAGGCGAGCGACACAGCCGACAGAAAGTCGGGAAAGTCGGGAGTCCGCGGTTAGAGACCAACCGCCTCTAAACCCCGGTACAGTCACCAGCGGTGAGCATAGCGACTGTGGACCTGGGGCTGGTGAAAACACAGTCAGCGCCTGTCGGGCAAAAGACAAAGTTTAAATCCCAACGGCCAACGGAGGGAGTCCCAGGCAATGGAAGTAGCTCCAGGGCTAGATACTGCTTTCGAGCGTATTGCCCAAATAGAAAGCCTTTTACATAGGCTGTTGGAGCAAAGTTCACTCAGGGAGGAGTGTACTGAAAGCAAGCTGCTGGAAACAGCTCAAACAGCTCCTGGTACAGGGCGAGATACTGCTTTCGAGCGTATTGCCCAAATAGAAAGCCTTTTTCATAGGCTGTTGGAGCAAAGTTCACTCAGGAAGGAGTGTACTGTAATCCAAGCTGCAGGAGCAGCTTAACAGCACCTGGCTCAGGGCTGATGGAATGCACCCTCAGGAATGAGGAGCGTGCTACGGGTCATGAGATTTCAGACCCCGACTCTGACGGTGAGGCTGTACAAGGCGATGAACGGCAGCTGCCAGATGTTCCACCCCTGGCAGTAGGATTCGCTGCCCCGTCAGGGTCAGGAGAGCCATTAGGAGAAGAACTGGCCTCCTTAATAAATTACTTGGTTTACCATTAGCTGGAACAGCAGGAAATGGATGAGACTGCAAGAAGTAACTGTGGGTTGCTGAAAGCAGCAGCAGTGAATCAAATTATCTGGAATCAGTTGCAGAGAATATTAAAGCTGCTGGGTTCTGGAATAACTGCTTTTACCAGAATAGCAGGTAACAACCAAAAGATGACGAAGTTGCATCAGCAAGCACTGGGGTTGCTATGCAGCACCCACTTCGAGATCAATTATCTGAGGAAAGTGCTATACGGTCTACTATGAATCCGAAATTCGCAGCACTCTGCAAACCAAGTAATATACAATTACCCAACTTACTCTTTGGAGAGGATCTCGGGAGACGTATTAAAGAGTTGGAAGATGAAGCGAAAACAGGATTGATAAATACATCAATGGTTGCAAAGTCTGTAAAGAGGAAATATCCTTTCAGACGTCATACGGATCCTAGATCAGGACCAAGTCGCTCATCAACGCAGGGACGTAGCTGGCGGCCTGCAGCGGGAGTAAGGACAAGTGGTTGTGCTTCCGGGAGAATCCAGGGATCTCAAAATACTCAAATGACTCAAGAGGTAGGTGGACCTGGTTCTCAGGGGAACATACTAACTGGATTAAGTCCAAAAGTTGGAGGCAGATTACGTCTCTTCTATAAACATTGGAAGAAGATTACTTCAGATGTGGTAATTCTGAATAATATACAAGGATTTCAAATTGAATTCAATCCAAATTATGATTTGCCTGTCCAGCATGTTCCTAGCAGAACTCTCCACTTTGCGAAGTAATGGAGGTTCAAGTTGCGCTTCAAAACCCTATATATAAAAGGTGTTATTAAATAATCAGTCTACCAAATTCACCAATTTGGGTCAAAAATATTCCCTCGATCAAAAAAGGATGGAGGATGTAGGATTATTATAGACTTGACAAGTCTGAATCCTTTTGTTCAGTGTTTGTTCACTTGCAAGATATGAAGTATTTTAAATTTACATGGATGAACCAATTAGGGCAGTTCAAAGCTCTGCCTAAAGGGTTAACGTTCCCTTCCAGTATATTTATAAAAAATCAATTCTGGGGTTGCTGAGAGCCAGGGGCATGTACTAATGGCATACCTGGATGATGTCCTGATTAGGAAGGACAAAACAGTCAACAGAAGCATCGGTTGCAGTAATAAAATCAAACTTTTGAAAGTTTGGGGGTTTCTAAATTCATCCAAAGAAATCAAGGTTAAAAACATGTACCTCGATTAATTATTTGGGGTTCACAATTGATTTAGCCCAAATGCAAATTACTTTGCCCAGTGAAAAAAAGGGTGGAGTTGATTAAAGATTGCAGTAATCTGTTAAACGAGCAAAAAACCTCTAATCAGACAGGTGGCTCGAGTACTGGGAAAATTAGTAGATTCCCAGCAGTCCAGTATGGACCATTACATTATCAACAGCTGCAGAGAATTAAAGAACAGGCACTGAGAGTAAATGCTGTTCATTTTGATAGAACCATGCAAGTAACAACAAATGCTGTTTCTAAGCTGCAGTGGTGGATTCTACATGTCTCAAGCAGTTCAGGCAAAGTGCTGATTGAACAACCTTCCATGATATTACAAACTGATGCCAGTGCACTAGGATGGGGTGCAACTGACTTAACATGGAGCTGCGGAGGCAGATGGAATCAGGAAAAGTTAGTGTTACTGCAGACATGGGGAATTACCTATTTGGAGCTTTTAGGAGGTTTCTATGGACTCCAAGCTTATGGTTCTAACACAACTAAAAGGAAGGTTCAAGTTCAAATTAATAAACACAACAGTAGTTGCCTATATTAATGATATGGGTGGAATTAAGTAGGTGTCATGTGACAAAATGGTTAAATCAACTTCAATCTTGGTGTATTGAAAAGAACATTTGGTTTTCAGCTATCTATCTACCAGGTAGAATGAACACGATAGCAGACACCTGGTCACGAAAAGTTCCATGATAATAAAGAATGGATGTTGAATCAAGAGGTATTCAATGATATAGTAATCAGATTTGGAATGACCGACATCATCTTGAATTGAATCATCAGCTATCGAGATATGTCTCATGGAAACCAGATCCAGGAGCAGTGGCGATTGATGCTTTCTCGCTACATTGGGGTGGTATGTTTTCATATATATTTCCACCTTTCTGCCTCATAAGCCAATGTTTGCTTAAAATCAGGCAAGATGCTGCTTCAAGGGTATTGGTAGTACCAGATTGGCCTATACAGCCATGGTATCTGTTGATATTAGAATTAACAACACAAATGTTGATGAAAGTCCCAAAAAGGAGTAATTTATTGCTGCACCCTGTAACAGGGTAACAACATCCATTATATCATCGTTTGGATTTGTTGATTTGCAGGTTTTAAGAATGTCTTTTCTGGGACGAGGACTGTCGGAGCATACTGTGGACATGCTTACGGCAGCCGGGAGGAAGAGCACTCAAAAACAGTACCTTTCTTATATTAAGAAATGGGAAGAGTTCTGTGTACAAAAGAATGTGCAATAAAGTACTGCAGATATTTCAAATGTTTAGAATTTCTGTCAAAACTTTATTATGATGAAGGTCTGAGTTGTAGTGCAATTAATTCAGCCAGAAGTGCATTGTCCTCATATTTGGTTCTGGATTCAGAAAGAAACTCAATTGGGTCACACCCAATTGTTTCCAGACTAATGAAAGGAATCTTTAATTCCAAACCACCGAAACCTAGGTACGTGACAATCTGGGATGTAAGTGTGGTACTGAAACTACTTCGTGAATGGTCATCAAGTGTGTCTTTACCTTTGGTCAAGCTCAGTATGAAAGTATTCATGCTTATGGCATGAGTGACAGCACAACGAGTGCAAACACTTGGAAAATTACAAATAGACAGTGTGGAAGTAACTGAAGACAAGGTTACATTCTATATCTATGACCTACTAAAGTAAATTAGGCCAGGTGTGACAGGATTTAAATTATGCTAGCAGCATATCCAAATGATCCATGTCTCTGTATTAAGACATGTTTATTACAATACATTGAGGTCACAAAGAATTTGAGAATACGGAAACTGGGTTGTTGATCACACACAAGAAACCACACAAGAGAGTTTCAATACAGACTATTTCCAGATGGATAAAAGAAGTCTTAACAGCTGCTGGTATTAACACTTATGTTTTTACGTCTCACTCGCCTAGGGCAGCAGAAACGTCGGCGGCCAGGGCAAAAGACGGCCCCGTCGACGATATCCTCGCAGCCGCCGGGTGGTCCAATGAGTTGATGTTTCAACATTTTTACCATCGGCCTATTGTTAATGCGGGGTTGTTTGCAGAAACTATTATAAGTTCTGTGTAAATTCCTCTGGTTTAAAGGGGATCTGATTCATTTCATTATTGAAATGAATTACTGCATTTGTGGTACAAATGTTATTATGAATGCATGATTGATTATTCTCGTTCCGAGTCAATCTATGCAGTGAGAAGCCGGGATTGATCCACGGCATGAAATCACAAAGCTTTAAAATCTTCACGTAGTCACTCACGTGACTCCGAAGTAAAATAGTAAGATTAAACGAGAACTTACCTAAGTTTGAAGTTTGATCTTTATTTTATGAGGAGTTACGTAGGTGACTACGTGCCCACCACGACCCTACCCTCTATCATAAAGGTCAGATGGAAGTTCTTGTATTACTCGTTTTATTATGAGACTATATTACTTCGGTTGTTGTTTTTTGTGATTTCACACCGCTGCTTTGAAGATTGACGTGCAGGCGCACTGGCGGGGTTCTTCACGTAGTCACCTACGTAACTCCTCATAAAATAAAGATCAAACTTCAAACTTAGGTAAGTTCTCGTTTAAACTTACTATTCACTTCCATTCTCTCGAACTGAAGTTTTTTGGAAAGTCTGCACTCTCTGTACTGACACCAATGCCATTAGCATAGCCAATTTCATGGTTAATTTTAACAAAATTATAGCCGTGACAGGGACCCAATGACGAAGTATGTTACGAACAACGCTTACCTCGCAGATTACCATATACCTAGGCTTAGGCGGTTTGGAATTAGATTCCTTTCATCAACCTAGATATGAGAGGGTGAGAACCTATACTTTGTGTCCGTGTACCTATTACAAGATATGCGGACAAAGCACTTCTAGCTGTATTGATAGCAATATAGCTAAGACCTTCATCATAATAAAGTGTAGATAAACTCTAACACATTTTCAATAACTACAGTATCATATTGAATATTCTTTTGAACACAATATTGTTCCTTTTTTTTTTTTTTTTTCATAAGTCATATACTGTTTTTGAGTACTCTTTCTCCAGACTGCAGCGAGTATATACACCGTTGGCCTAGAAAGTCCTCGACCAATGTAAGGCATTCTTGAAACCTGCAAACTAACAGATCCATACCGTCACATAACGGATGAACTTAATGCGTTACTGGATGCTCCAGCAAATTCCTACTGTTTGGAATCAGCAAAAAGAGGTTGGATCGCTATCTGTAACATCAAAGGGAACCATGGTTGAATCAGGCAATTTGGTATCACCAAAACCCCTGAAGCGGCATCCTGCTTGATTTTCTCAAACACCGACCTATGAGGCAGAATGGTGGGAAAATGTACACCAACATATCATCCCAATTTAGTGAAAAAGCATCAATTGCCACTGCCCCTGGATCTGGTGCCTATGAAACATATTTTGGCCTTCCATATAGAAGTACTATGTCCTTGAACACATCCTGGTTCCACATCCACTCTGTGTTATGATGGAATTTTCATGAGCTGCCATCTGGTACTACATTAAGTTTCCCTGGCAGATAGATAGCTCCAATCCAAATCTCTCTATCCCTACTCCAGGTCCAATTGTATTTGCCAACCTGTCACATGATAACGATTTGATTCCACCCATGTGATTCATATCAGCAACTGCTGCAGTGTTGTCTATTTTGCACTGCACATGCAAAACTAGTTTAGTTAGTGCCATAAGCCGTGAGTCCATAAAATACTCTTGGTTAATTCCCCATGTATGCAGAAGCAATGTTCATCTGTCTCCACCGCTGGATCTTGTATCAGTAGCACCCTACCGAAGTGCTCTGACATCTGTCTGCAAATCATGGAAGCTTGGTCCAATAACACTTTGGAACTACTAGTGGACACATGCTGAATCCACCATTGTACATCAGCAACAGCCTCTATTGATAGAAGCATAGGTCTATTATAATGACCCCAATGTATCCTCAATGCTTGTTCCTTTGACCTTTGTAATTGTAGATAATAAAGTGGCCATATTGAACTGCTGGAAATGCTGCCAGCAATTACCACACCAGACTTGTCACCTGGCTAATTGAAGGCTGTGCGTTAGCAATTAACTTGATATAGCTCTTAATTAGCTGTACCCTTTTTTGCCTGGGCAAGGTTACAATGATGTTGATTAAGTCCATTGTGAACCCAACTAGTCAATTTGTGTCACAGGTATAAATTTAGATTCCTCAGAATAGTTTATAAAGCCCAATTAAAATTGGTTTTTACCAACTGCCACTGATGCTTCAGCTGTTTCCTTTGATTGTCCTACAATCAAGATATTATTTAGCTAAGCCATGAGCACATGACCTTGACTTCTCATCATGCCTAGAATAGGTTTTAACAACTTTGTAATCCCTCTAGGAGCTCAAGACAAACCATTAGGCAGTGGATTGTATTGGCATAATTCCCCATCCAGCTGAATTTTAAATATTCTATCCTGCAAATGAACAGACATTGAATCCGCATCTTTAAGATCTCCTTCACAAACATTTCCATCTTAAAATGTCTATACCGTACAAAAGGGTTAAACCTATTCAGGTCTGTATAATTCTGCATCCCCCCATCCTTTTTTGGTCTGGGAAAGATATTGGACACAAACTGATGGCTTTGGTAAACTGCCTTAGCAATTACACCTTTATTACATAAGCTTGCAAGTTCCAGCTGAACTTCCAATTGTTCAGTGATACTGAAGCATAGGTAAATCAGAATTTGCATTTAAGCTTTATTCGATGCACTTGAATAACCTTCAGTATAAACATATCTGAGGTAAACATTTAATTGTATCACATTAGATCTGTCTACATGAGAACCAGACCCTCTTACCTCCTTACCACCTGGCATTCTTCCCCGGCCTTGAGCTGGATATCTCACCTCCGTGGCGGTGCTAAAGCCGAACGCCAACTGCGCTGCATCGTAGCTGGACTCGTCCCTTGCCCGGTCCAGTCTGCTCCCTTATAGGGATACTTCCGCTTTGGTGAATTTGTGGCTGCCGTCTTAGCCTCCTCCTCCAGCTCCTTCACCTGCTGTGCGAAATCCTCGCCAAACAGCTGTGCCAGTTGCACTGTGCCAGGCTGGCATTTATGCTGGTGGCAAGTTCCTCACCCAAGAGGCTCACCAGCATCCGACGACATGGCAAACCGTGCTGCACACGGTGTCAGCTCTGACAGCTGCCTGCCCTCCCTTTGGAAGTCGTCGGACTCAGGGTCAAAGCGTATCTGCCCTTCTGCACTCACCTCTTGCAAAGAGGGTGCTTTCAAGCAGGCCTCTACTAGGCACTGCCAGCGGAGCCGTCCCCACGGCCTCCCGCCTGCACAACTCCTCCTGGAGTATGGCTTTATGAAGCAGGCCTCTCCAAGGCACTGCCAGCGGAGCCTTCCATAAGGCTTCCCGCCTGCACAACTCCTCCTGGAGTTGTGGCTTTATGAGGCAGACCTCTCCTAGGCACTGCCAGCAGAGCCTTCCCTATGGCTTCCCACCTGCACTACTCCTCCTGGAGCGTCTCTGTGGAGCAGCCCCTGTATGAGCTGCTCCTTTTGGATAACCGCTGGGGAACGGTATCTTGTCCCAGACGGGACTCTCGTGGCCCGACTCTGCGGAGTCTATAGCCCTTACTGACTTAACTTATGCCGACCGCCCGACTGGCGTTGGCTGTGTACCCGGCTGGGCACTTTCTGAAGTCTGTCGCCGCACCGCTACCGGCTTGCGACTCCCCCGAGGTGACAGGCTGCCTTTCAGAGACTGCGCTCCCGCAGCTCTCTCTCTCCTTGTCGGCAGCAGCCTGCACCTTTCCCTTGTTCCTGCATATGGGGAAAAAACAGACAGAAACAATTTCTATACTTTCTTATAACTCCTCCAAAGTCTCCCCGACTTTGGTGGAGCTGTATTTACTCACGTTGCAGCAGGAGGTCCGAGTTCCCGCTGCCGTTCGCACCAATGCGTCCGACGTAATGACGCGCATGCGCCCTGACGGGTCTTCTTCACGTAGTCACTCACGTGACTCCGAAGTAAAATTGAAGTTTTTGGCCTAAATGCAAAACGCTATGTGTGGCGGAAACCTAACACTGCACATCACTCTGAACACACCATCCTCACTGTGAAACATGGTGGTGGCAGCATCATGCTGTGGGGATGCTTTTCTTCAGCAGGGACAGGGAAGCTGGTCAGAGTTGATGGGAAGATGGATGGAGCCAAATACAGGGCAATCTTGGAAGAAAACCTGTTAGAGTCTGCAAAAGACTTGAGACTGGGGCGGAGGTTCACCTTCCAGCAGGACTACGACCCTAAACATACAGCCAGAGCTACAATGGAATGGTTTAGATCAAAGCATATTCATGTGTTAGAATGGCCCAGTCAAAGTCCAGACCTAAATCCAATTGAGAATCTCTGGCAAGACTTGAAAATTGCTGTTCACAGACGCTCTCCATCCAATCTGACTGAGCTTGAGCTATTTTGCAAAGAAGAATGGGCAAAAATTTCAGTCTCTAGATGTGCAAAGCTGGTAGAGACATACCCCAAAAGACTTGCAGCTGTAATTGCAGCGAAAGGTGGTTCTACAAAGTATTGACTCAGGGGGGCTGAATACTTTTGCACGCGACACTTTTCAGTTTTTTATTTGTAAAAAAATTTGAAAACCATGTATCATTTTCCTTCTGCTTCACAATTATGCACCAGTTTGTGTTGGTCTATCACATAAAATCCCAATAAAATACATTTACGTTTGTGGTTGTAACGTGACAAAATGTGAAAACGTTCAAGGGGTATGAATACTTTTGCAAGCCACTGTATGTATCTGCATGAAAGTAATGCAAAAGACTTATGAGGTGAAGGATTTTGGTAAGAACAACAGAGTGCAGCAAACAGGTTTTACCAGTCCTTCCATCTGTTCAAGAGATTTCACTGTGATTTATTGCAAAACTAATGACAAGAATCACTGAATCAAATAGCTTCATTGAAGTTAGTTTAGTTTAGTTTAGAGATACATCGCGGAAACAGGCCCTTCGGCCCACTGAGTCTGCACTGACCAGCGATCCCTGTCCACTAATACTATCCTTCACATACCAGGGACAATTTACAACTTTACCAAGCTGATTAACCAACAAATCTGTACGTCTTTGGAGTGTGGGAGGAAACCGAAGATCACGGAGACTCAGGTCACGAGGAGAACGTACAAACTCTGTACAAACAGCACCCATGGTCACAGCCAATCCCAGGTCTCTGGCGCTGTAGGGCAGCACAATCATGCACCATCATGTTGCTCTATTATGTGTTGCACCTTCTGCAAATACTGACAATACATTGAACAAAATCATACAAACAAAATACAGGAGCAGGAATCTTGGTGGGATGGGGAGAGGTCGTCTGTGTAAGTTTTTAAAAATGAGAGGATATACTTAGTAAGTAGTTTTAAAAAAGGTAGGATCATGAGCCTTAGAAATAGAGACACAGAGTGCAAATCTGATGAAGCTCAACCTCCGATTCATCCGGATTTGGTCCACAGGGTCATTCTGGGCAGCACTCTTTATGAAAATGCAGCGCCGGAGACCTGGGTTCGATCCTGACTATGGGTGCTGTCTGTACGGAGTTTGTACGTTCTCCCCATGACCTGCGTGTGTTTCCTCCAAGATCTTCGGTTTCCTTCCACACTACAAAGATGTACAGGTATGTAGGTTAATTGGCTTGGTAAATGTAAACATTGTCCCTAGTGGTTGTAGGATAGTGTTAATGTGTGGGGATCGCTGGTCGGCGCGGACCTGGTGGGCCAAAAGGGCCTGTTTCTGCTCTGTATCTCTAAATTGAAAAAAAAATAATAATAATTTGCAGACTTTAGAAAGACTGCAGAAAATATTTACTATCTCTCTCTATCTATCTATCTATCTATCTATCTATCTATCTATCTATCTATCTATCTATCTATCTATCTATCTATCTATCTATCTATCTATCTATCTATCTATCTATCTATCTATCTATCTATCTATCTATCTATCTATCTATCTATCTATCTATCTATCTATCTATCTATCTCTCTCTATCTCTCTCTATCTATCTCTCATTCTCTATCTCTACCTCTATCTATCTCTACCACTCTATCTCACTCTCTATTTCTTTCTCAATCTCTATTTCTCTTGCTATCTCTCTCTCTATCTCGCTCTCTTTCTCTCTAAATCTCTCTATCTATCTCTCTATCTATATCTCTCTGTCTATCTATCTATCTCTCTATCTATCTCTCTCTCTCTATCTATCTATCTATCTATCGCGTCTCTCTATCTCTCTCTATCTCTCTCTATCTCTCTCTTTCTATCTCTCTCTATCTGTCTCTCTCTCTATCTCTCTCTATCTCTCTCTCTCTCTCACTATATCTCTCTCTATCTCTCTCTCTCTATCTCACTATATCTCTCTCTATCTATCTCTCTATCTATCTCTCTATCTCTCTATCTATCTATCTATCTATCTATCTATCTATCTATCTATCTATCTATCTATCTATCTCTATCTCTCTATCTCTCTATCTCTCTATCTCTCTATCTATCTATCTCTCTCTCTCTTTCTCTCTCTCTCTATCTCTCTCTCTATCTCTCTCTCTCTGTATCTCTCTCTGTCTCTCTCTCTCTCTCTCACACTCGCTCTATCTCTCTCTCTCTCTCTCCCTCTCTCTCTCTCTCTATCTCTCTATCTATCCCTCTCTCTATCTCTCTCTATATCTCTATCTCTCTACGTATCTCTCTCTATCTCTCTTTCTATCTCTCTATCTATCTATCTCTCTCTATCTTTCTATCTATCTCTATAGATCTCTCTCTATCTATCTCGCTCTCTCTATCTCTCTCTATCAATCTCTCTCTTTATATATCTCTCTATCTCTCTCTACCTCTCCATCTCTCACTACCTCTCTACCTATCTCTATCTCTTTATCTCTATATCTCGCTATCTATGTACCTCTCTATCTCTCTATCTCTCTCTCTCTCTCTCTCTCTCTCTCTGTCTCTCTCTCTATCTCTCCCTATCTCTCTCTATCTCTCTCTATCAATCCCTCTATCTCTCTATCTCTCCCTCTCTCCCTAGCTCTCTATCTCTCTCCTTCTCTGTCTCTCTCTCTATCTCTCTCTGTCTCTCTGTCTCTCTCTATCTCTCTCTATTGCTCTCTCTATCTCTCTATCTCTCTATCTCTATCCCTCTATCTCTATTTTTGTTTCTATTCAATTCAATTAAAACTTTATTGGCATGATAAAATACATCGTTATTTTGCCAAAGTATAAAACATGACATACATATTTAAAATGCATAAGTATAAATACAAGTATACAGTGCATGGATAGATATGTCCCTGTGCATAAACTCGCAATAGACCTTTCACCCTTTATTGGTTGCTACACATTCTTGCAGCTGTATGTTTTTCTTGTTTTGTCAAATTTTTTGCATTTTAGGAGGAAGTGTACCTCTGTTTCAACCTCATCTGTCAAACAGTGGCAGCATATTCTATTTTCTCTTGTTGCCAAAATCTCTTCTGTCTTCCTTTTTCAACAGTCAAATGGTGGTCACTTAACCTGTATTTGGTGAGGGTCTGTCTCTGCTTTATGTCTAACAGTTGAGAGATAGTCTGCCAACTTATAATCTCTTTTTAGGGCACGGTAACATTCTAATCTGCTTTGGCTTTTGGTTTCTTTATCCCAATGTTCCAAATAAGTTTATTTACATTGTTTGATAATTTGATTCACTAACTGGTGATTGGGGATCAGTATTGATCTGAGGCTGGTCAGGGTTTAACTGGATAGGGTTTAATGCCCCTGTCCCACTTAGGAAACCTGAACGGAAACCTCTGGAGACCTTGAGCCCCACCCAAGGTTTCCATGAGGTTCCCAGAGGTTCCGGTCACTCTCCCTATTGGTGGAAAGCGGTGTCCGCATAGTCGCGGCTTCTATGTTCCTCCGATTATTAAAAAAAAAAAAAAAAGGCCTCGACTAAAAATAGGTTGCCATTTAGTCGAAGCCAGTGGAGTGGGGATGCTGTTTACTTACAGGCAGTCGAAGGCAATCTCCTTCGCTGACCGGCCATTTTGATTGGCTCAATGGAGTTTGCAGCAAAGATCCTGTAGGATCTTTGGTTTTCAGGACCTAGAAGAACCGCCGGAAGGTAAAATTCCCGCTAACTTTATTAAACTTCTTAAAACTCTCCACTCCTTCCCCCACTTCTCTCCCCTTCTCTCCCCTTCTCTGCCCTTCTCTGCCCTTGTCTCCCCTTCTCTGCCTTTCTCTCCCTTTCTCTCTCCCCTTCTCTCTCCCCTTCTCTCCACTTCTCCCCCCTTCTCTCTCCCCTTCTCTCTCCCTTTCTCTGTCCTTCTCTCTCCCCTTCTCTCTCCCTTTCTCTGTCCTTCTCTCCCCTTCTTTCCCCTTCTCTCCCTCCCTCCCGCGCTCTCTAAAGGACTTACCGTGCTCTGTGGCAGCCGTTTACCTTCCTCTTCATTGTGCAGAAAGCGCTCCTCCGCTGTCCCTGGTCCCCACCTTCGCGATGTGTTTGTGTGTGTGTGCGGTCGGCAACAAAGATCCTATAGGATCTTTGATCAGTAGATGCAGCTCACGCTTCGGTCGAGGCTTTCCATGCAAGTGACCAAAACCTCTGGTGACTCATGGAGAGTGACAGGAACCTCCGGGAACCTCACGGAATCCTTGGATGGGGCGCAAGGTCTCCAGAGGTTTCCGCTCAGGTTTCCTAAGTGCGACAGGGGCATAACTGAATAGGGGTAGTTAGTCTCAGTACCAACTGACACGTGGAACTCTTTTCTGGGTTCACCTCTTGGGTTTGAAGGGCTTTAAACTGGAGATCATCTGGGGGGATAGATTTAAGGTGATTCCAAAAATTTACTGCTGGTTTCTGGATATTTATTATCAGTGGGGATCTGCCTAATTCCACCTTAATGCGTTTGTTGGTGTTTTTCTTTGGATATGGAGAATGTTCTGACAAAATTCCGCATGCAAAGCCTATGTTTTTCCCATTTACTATAACTATGGTGATTGAGCGGACCCCATACTTCACTACCATAAAGCACAATTGGCTGGATTACACTGTCAAATATTTTAAAGCAGATTTTAATTGGAATTTAGATGTTGTCTCTCTCTTCCCCCTCTCCCCCTCTCCCCCTCTCCCCCTCTCCCCCTCTCCCCCTCTCCCCCTCTCTCCCTCTCTCCCTCTATCCCTCTATCCCTCTCTCCCTCTCCCTCTCTCCCCCTCTCTCCCTCTCTCTCCCCCTCTCTCCCTCTCTCTCCCTCTCTCTCCCTCTCTCTCCCTCTCTCTCCCTCTCTCTCTCTCTCCCTCTCCCTCCCTCTCCCTCCTTCTCCCTCCCTCCCTCTTTTTCATTCTCCTGAGCTGCGCGTGCGCAGATCGATCTCCTTTCCTGCCGTTCAGCGCCGCGTGGATTGGTCTTTTCTCCTGTCACTCCACAGGACAGTCTGCCCCTTCCTGCGCCATCGCATCTTTACTGGAGCTGAGGGAGGCTCGGGATGGCCGGCGGACGTCTCCAACCGAACACAATTTTCGTAGAGAGATTGGGTTGGTGACCCGACCCGAGGCAGCCCAGCGTCGGAGACCCAGCCCAGCCCGGAGTCAGAGATGTTGCCAATGTTGCCAAACAGAAAATGGTGATTCTGATCCTCGCGGAGAAGAACAACCAGCGCCCGCTGTGAGTCGCCATTGCAAAATCAGCTTCTGTCCCTTCCCCTCTGGTCCCCCTTGCTGGTTCCTGCCCCCTTCCCCTGTGATACCACCCTCTCCCCCACAACCACCGTCTTTTCTCCGAGCTCTCTCCCCCCTACATACCCCCTACCCCACACCTCCCCTTCCCCACTGAGCCACACCTGCGCAGTTAGGGGCTATGGATGAGTGGTGGAATATTGCGTTGGGGGATGGGTTGCGTTGGGGGACCAGGCCTCCCGTGTGACTGGGATCCAATGGGTCCCACTTAGTCCAGTCATTTATACTTCTGGTCCTTTTAATTTTGGACAATCACAAGATCTGGTAATGGAAATGTTTAGTCTGGTAACAAAGGGGGGAGTAAATATAAATTTGTGATGCATTTATCAAACATTTGTTTTACACTATATTTCAAGAAAAAAGATTTGCATTTGTTGAGAGATTTTCAGAATGTCTGATCATACCAAAATACATTGCCACCAATGGGATATGTCTGAGACATAGCCAGTACTGAAATGATGGGAATGCATCAATTTAGTTTACACACACCAGTGCCTCATAAATAACAATAACGACAAATGGCATATGTCCATGTAGTTGGCTGATCTTAACTATTTTCACACAAAGGGTGGTGGGTGTATGGAACAAGCTGCCAGAGGTGGTGGTTGAGGCAGGGATCATCCCAACATTTTAGAAACTGTAAGACAGGTACATGGATAGGACAGGTTTGCAGGATTATGGACCAAACTAGTATAGCTGGACCGGTGCAGGCAAGTTGGGTTGAAGGGCCTGTTTCCACTCTGTGACTCTTCTCATGTTTAAAATAAATACCATGGGAGATTTCATATAGACTTAAAATTGGTGGAATAGCTTAGTAAATATGATTTGGTTACTTAATGTGGAAATATATTATTTTGGGGCATATATGTAACTGGCATTATGAATAGTTTTCTGCTGTTGGTATTTTTTCAAGAAGGAATAAGAACACAGATTAGTATTTCAGAACAGTTTCCAATTACTCTTTGCAACCATTATCTCATGATTTTGTTTTTAATTTGACTTGTTAAGGTGGATCACTTTATTTCTCCTATACTTTTATTGGTGTTCTAAATACACCCAGATCTTAAAATAAATCATGACCTGATCAGAATAGTAATATTGAAAGACCATTGCACCTGATTTTAGGCCTGCTTTATAAAGTCCATTTGGTTTCAGCATGCATATTGATCTAATTTGTATTTGTATAAAATAAAAGCAGAAAGTGGCCAAAGTCCCCCAAAATGCTACTGACAGCATTCATCGGCAAACTCAACAAGATATTCCCCTCAGCAATAGCTGCCATGTTTAATTATATTACCACAAGATGCTAAGCGATGCTTTTGTACTGACATCCAATTGCCTGGAAGGTAGTGTGAAATGGCATGCAGATTCAGTACAAAGGCAAGTCCCTAATGCACTAAACTTGAACATTTAAGACACAGACGGATTTTTAGTTTAGTTGAGCGATACAGTGTGGAAACAGGCCCTTCGGCCCACCGAGCCCATGCCGACCATTGATCTCACTTTCTTATGCGACACACTCGGGGAAATTTACAGGTTAATTAACTTACAAACTTGTCCAGAGTAGGTGAATCAAGGACCAGAGGACATAGGTTTAAGGGGAAAAATGTAATAGGAATCTGAGGGGTAACCGTTTCACACAAAGGGTGGTTGATGTATGGAACCAGCTGCCAGAGGAGGTGGTTCAATGGTTCATGGTCCTTTATTGTCACGTGTACCATTAAAGGTATCGTGAAATGTGATTTACCATACAGTCATACCAGAAAAAAGCAACAAGACACACAATTACATAAAAGTTAACATAAACATCCACCACTGCGGCTCCTCCACATTCCTCACAGTGATGGAAGGCAATAAAGTCTTATCTTCTTTCCTCTTTATTCTCCCACGGACAGGGCAGTTGAACCATCCGCAGTCGGGACGATCGAAGCTCCTGCAGTCGGTGGTCAAAGCTCCAGCGGCTTGAAGCTCTGGAAGTCGGTCCCTAACCAGGGGCCGCGAGCTCCACGATGTTAAGTCCTTAGGCTCCCACGGTTGGAGCTCCTGAGGTCAATCCCTGGCAAAGGGACCGCGAGTCTCATGATGTTAAGTCTGCAAGCTCCAGCGGTTGGACCTCCCAAAGTTGATCCCCAGCAAGAGGCCACCAGTTCCATGATGTTAGGCCGCAGTGTGGACAGAGATACGATATGGAGTCAGGGGAAAGGGAAACAAGAGATATAGATGGTGATATAGAGAGATATAGAACAAATTAATGAAAGACATGCAAAAAAGTAAGATGATAAAGAAAACAGGCCATCGTTAGCTGTGAGCTAGGTTAAAATGTGTTACAGACAATGAGACTTAACAAGATGACTTTGTACACCAATGTGGATGGAGAAGGGACAAAGAAAGAGGGATACAGAGGTTACTTGAAGTTAGAGTAACCATAACTCATACCACTCAAGCTGCTCAAGCAAAATATGAGGTGCCGTTCCCCCAATTTGTGTTTGGCCTCACTCTGACAATGGAGCGGGCCCAGGACAGAAAGGACAGTGCGGGAATGGGAAGGGGAATTAAAGTGTTTAGCAACCGGGAGATCAGGTAGGTCCAAGCGGACTGAGTGAAGGTGTTCAGTGAAATGATCGCCCAGTCTATGTTTGATTTCGCCGCTGTATAAGAGTCCACATCTTGAACAATGGATACAGTAGATGAGGTTGGAGGAGGTGCAAGTGAACCTCTGCCTAACCTGAAAAGACTGCCAGAGTCGCTTTCTCCAGACACTCACTCCATTGGCATCATGTCTTTGTTTTAGTGTGGCAGTTCCAACTGTGACCAAGTCAATGTTATAAACTAGAACCTTCCTGGTTTTACATTCTATGCCCTGGCTAATGAAGAACATCCTATATGCCTTCCTTTCCACTTTATTAAACAGTTCTGCCACCATCCTTGGATTAGGAACTTTAGGTCCCGGTGCACCTCAATACCTTTGGACCCTATCATTCATTCCCTATCCTTATCGTTCTTCCCAAAGTGCAGCAACTTTCAATTTAGGAATTATGTTCCATCCAACATTGCCAATTGATCAATAGTATTATTTAGCCGACAACTATCTTCCTCATTGTCAATAACAACACCAATCTTCTTGTTATCTGCAAATGTATTAATCATTTAATCTACATTTATGTCCAAATTGTCAATGATTGTCACAAACAGTAAGGGTTCCAGCAACACACTCTAGAGAACATCACTAGTCACAGACTTCTAATCACAGAAATATCTCTCCACTGTCTCCTATTACCAAGCTAAATTTAGATACAATTTGCCAACTTGCTTTGGATCATTTTCCCCAGAAGCAGATACAAGAAACTGTAGTTGCTGATTTACAACAAAGACACACGGTGCTGGAGAAACTCAGTAAGTCAGGCAGCATCTGTGGGGAACATGGATAGGCACCATTTTGAGCTAGGATCCTCCATTAGTCTGCTTCTAGTGGGGTGGGGAAAGCTGGAAGAGAGGTGGGGGTGGGATAAAGTCTGACAAGTGATAGTTGGATAGAGGTGAGGGGATATCTTGATTTGCAGATGGTTGGATAAAAGCTAGAGTTGAAAAGGCAAAAGGTGTGAACTAAGGATAGAAGAGGCATGAAATGTGATACTAGAGTAAGGTGTATAGGTGGAGGGGGAAAGGGAGAAATGGGTGTGCATCAAGGTGGGGCACAGGGAATAGAGGACAGATAAGTGGTAGCATAGAATCATGTCAAAGCCTTGAGAAATGTCCATGTACAGTGCATCAACTACACCATCCCTATCTATGCACTTTGTTACCTCTTTGAAAAATTAAATCTCATTGGTCAGACAGGATCTCAATTTAAGAGATCCCTGCTGATTTTCTTTGATTAATCCCTGTTTTTGCAAGTGTAAATGAATGCTAAAAAATGTTTCCAATAATTTCCCTACCACTGATGCTTGACACAGGCCTGGAATGACCTGAATCATCTCCGCTGCCCTTCTTTGAATAAAGGTACTACATTTTTCATCACTCTGTTATCTAGTACGTTTGTGTCCAGCAAAGATTTTAAAATGCCTCCCCATTCCCCTGCCTACTCTGTTATATGAGCTTTGGATATCTCTCATCAGGCCCTGGAGATTTATCCACATTGAATTACTTTAAAACTTCTAATATCTCCTTTTTAATGATAACATGTTGTAGAATATCACCATTCCTCTCCCTGAATAATCTAACTATAATGACCTTCTTAATGAATAAAGAAGAGAAATATTCACTGAAGACTTCACCTATATCTAACTCCATGGATTAAACACCCTTTGGACTCTAATGTGCCTCGCTTCCTATGATTATCCTTTTGCCCTTATTATGCTTATTTTCTTTGCTAAGTGACCTCCATGATATTGAGTCTGAAGAAGGGTCTCGACCAGAAACGACACCTATTCCTTTTCTTCAGAGATGCTGTCAGGGTTAAAGGCCTGTCTCACGAGTCTGCGGTCATTGGCGGCGAAACGGGAAGAATCTACCGCTCCTGGGCCGCCATAGACCGCGCAGTCGGTCAAACGCACAATTCCGGGGCCGTGCGGCGTTGTTCCCAACACCGCACGGTGCTAAAATAAAACCAACACTGTTCAAAAATATGTCCCTACCGCACAGCCTCCGCCAGTGAGGCACGAGTGCAGCACGGCCGCCGCCACAGCCGCCGCCAGTGTGGCTTGAGTGCCGTGCGTCGAACTTGCACCACCACAGCCTCCGCCAGTGAGGCACATGTGCGGCACGGCCGCCGGCACAGCCACCACTACAGCGCCGCGATCAGGACGGCCGCTGCCACAGCCGCCGCTCGTGAGTCACGTGCGGCGGGCCGACATCATCGCAGTCGGCCCGCCCTTTTTTTACTTACCGCAAGCACGTGGGACCAGCCGTATTTAAATCACTCGGCCCCCATGCAGCATCCGTGCGGTGCTCCCGTGGCATAGGCTCGGCGCTCTCGCCGTTGCCGTTCGGTCCACTCTACAGGCGAAGCCTCGCTTCACCGCCGATGACCGCAACACCATAAGACAGAGCCTTTACTCCAGCTTTTTGTGTCTAACCATGTTATATTAGTTACTTTAAGAAAATAGGACATTGTTACATGCTTCTGAAATTCAGTAAACATTCCTTTAATTGTCATAGCTCTCAATTTATCTCCTTTCATTATTCACAGTGAATTAGTGGACATTTTTATTTTTTATAATGGTGAAAGAGTTATATGGAAATTTGCATTTCAAAATCTATAAGGGTTACGCAGGACTTCAGCCCATATATGTAAAACATATTATTCATTTAGTACCTGAAAATGTATCGGTTATAATGTATCTGTTCATACAAAATGTATCTGTTACAATGTATCTGTTCATACAAAAGAAAATTGGAAAGAGCCATGGTTTTCAAGGGAAATTGGACACTTAGTTCGGAAAAAGAGAGAGATCTACAATAATTATAGGCAACATGGAGTAAATGAGGTGCTTGAGGAGTATAAAAAATGTAATAAGAGTCTTAAGAAAGAAATTAGAAAAGCTAAAAGAAGATATGAGGTTGCTTTGGCAAGTAAGGTGAAAGTAAATCCAAAGGGTTTCTACAGCTATATTAATAGCAAAAGGATAACGAGGGATAAAATTGGTCCATTAGAGAGTCAGAGTGGACAGCTATCTGCAGAGCCAAAAGAGATGGGGGAGATATTGAACAATTTATTTTCTTCGGTATTCACCAAGGAGAAGGATATTGAATTATGTGAGGTAAGGGAAACAAGTAGAGTAGCTATGGAAACTATGAGATTCAAAGAAGAGGAAGTACTGACACTTTTGAGAAATATAAAAGTGGATAAGTCTCCAGGTCTGGACAGGATATTCACTAGGACATTGAGGGAAGTTAGTGTAGAAATAGCAGGGGCTATGACAGAAATATTTCAAATGTCATTAGAAACGGCAATAGTGCCGGAGGATTGGCGTACCGCGCATGTTGTTCCATTGTTTAAAAAGGGGTCTAAGAGTAAACCTAGCAATTATAGACCTGTTAGTTTGACATCAGTGGTGGGCAAATTAATGGAAAGGATACTTAGAGATAATATATATAAGCATCTGGATAAACATGGTCTGATTAGGAACAGTCAACATGGATTTGTGCCTGGAAGGTCATGTTTGACTAATCTTCTTGAATTTTTTGAAGAGGTTACTTGGGAAATTGATGAGGGTAAAGCCGTGGATGTTGTATATATGGACTTCAGTAAGGCCTTTGACAAGGTTCCTCACGGAAGGTTGGTTAAGAAGGTTCAATGGTTGGGTATTAATGGTGGAGTAGCAAGATGGATTCAACAGTGGCTGAATGGGAGATGCCAGAGAGTAATGGTGGATGGTTGTTTGTCAGGTTGGAGGCCAGTGACTAGTGGGGTGCCACAGGGATCTGTGTTGGGTCCACTGTTGTTTGTCATGTACATCAATGATCTGGATGATGGTGTGGTAAATTCGATTAGTAAGAATGCAGATGATACTAAGATAGGTGGGGCTGTGGATAATGAAGTAGATTTTCAAAGTCTACAGAGAGATTTATGTCAGTTGGAAGAGTGGGCTGAAAGATGGCAGATGGAGTTTAATGCTGATAAGTGTGAGGTGCTACATCTTGGCAGGACAAATCAAAATAGGACGTACATGGTAAATGGTATGGAATTGAAGAATGCAGGTGAACAGAGGGATCTTGGAATAACTGTGCACAGTTCCCTGAAAGTGGAATCTCATGTAGATAGGGTGGTAAAGAAAGCTTTTGGTGTGCTGGCTTTTATAAATCAGAGCATTGAGTATAGAAGTTGGGATGTAATGTTAAAATTGTACAAGGCATTGGTGAGGCCAATTCTGGAGTATGGTGTACAATTTTGGTCGCCTAATTATAGGAAGGATATCAACAAAATAGAGAGAGTACAGAGGAGATTTACTAGAATGTTGCCTGGGTTTCAGCAACTAAGTTACAGAGAAAGGTTGAACAAGTTAGGGCTTTATTCTTTGGAGCGCAGAAGGTTAAGGGGGGACTTGATAGAGGTCTTTAAAATGATGAGAGGGATAGACAAAGTTGACGTGGATAAGCTTTTCCCACTGAGAGTAGGGAAGATTCAAACAAGGGGACATGACTTGAGAATTAAGGGACAGAAGTTTAGGGGTAACATGAGGGGGAACTTCTTTACTCAGAGAGTGGTGGCTGTGTGGAATGAGCTTCCAGTGAAGGTGGTGGAGGCAGGTTCATTTTTATCATTTAAAAAAATATTGGATAGTTATATGGACGGGAAAGGAATGGAGGGTTATGGTCTGAGCGCATGTATATGGGACTAGGGGAGAATACGTGTTCGGCACGGACTAGAAGGGTCGAGATGGCCTGTTTCCATGCTGTAATTGTTATATGGTTATATGGTTAATAGTTGCAAAGAACTCAATGGTAAAAGACTTGATTTAGAAGTTATCAGGTTAGTATGTAAGTGAAGATTCTGACAGATTTTTAGTTAGTGAATGTAACTAAATGGAATATTGTTTCTTCCTATTTGTGATGCAGAACAATTACGCAACAATTTGTCCTGAAATTATAGTTTGAATTGTTAGCCTGCCCTTCTTTTCTCCAAATGAATGGGTACAGTAGTTGCTTCCTCTCTCCCTAGTTCCCACTGGATGACAGCCAGTGCTTTTATGTTGTCTAAAATGACAACTGGAATTAACGTGACAGTTTTGCAGCAACAATATGGTATTTGTGTAGTACAACACTTAGGAAAAACTGACATTTGAAATGAATTATGTCACAACAATTTTCAGATCTCGTACGTCTGTCTGAATTGTCTCTCATTTATGCGAACCACTCAAGGATAGCAAAAAAAATTGTATTTCAAAATATAGATCTAATTGAGTCTGCAAAACAATTGTTACTACAATTTTTGTTTTGTTGAATGATAATTAAACAGGACTATATTGAAGATTGTTGGTAAATTTAAATGTACGTAAGTGACACTGAGTATTTGCTATAAGGCAGCGGAACATGAGAAAATAATTTAAATTACATGTCGTTATGTTAAGTATAACTCTTGCATTTTTAATTTGTATATTCCTTAATGAGTAGTAAACATTCTCTAGATTGCAACCACAAAGTGCTGACATGTTGAGATTAGTTCACTGCAATGCATTTTAATGTTTTATTGATTTGAATTTACTAAAGTTTAAAAACATATATTGAAGTATGTGCATCTAAAATATCTAAACAGACAGTTAGAAAAGGTGTCCATTTATAACCCAAAATAACTGCTGGCCTTTGCAGGTAGTTATGTATTTAAAATAAAGTCACCAATTATTTTTAGATTTGATCCAATTTCAATTTTAAGATCTCTAAAAATAAATTCCATCCAGTCCATGGCATTTTACAATAAAAATATCAAAATAATTTTTATATTCATAATTTTAATTTACCATGAAACAGGTATGATGCATTTAACCTCATCTACTGCATCTGGTGTTCCCGATATGGCCCCCTGTACCTCGGCGAGACCAAGCGTAGACTCGGCGACTGTTTCACCGAACACTTGTATTCGGTCTGCCAAGGCCTGCTGGATCTCCCGGATGCCAACCATTTTAACCCTTCCCATCCCACACCTTTCTGGCCTGAGCCTCCTCCACGGCTAGAGTGAGGCCACATGCAAACTGGAGGAACAGCACTTCATGTTCCGCTTGGGTAGCTGACAACACAACAGAATGTACATTGAATTTTCCGATTTTAACTAATCTTTAACAAGCCTCGACCCTCCCCTTTCTCCTCCACGCCCTGGTTTCTTACCCACCCCCATTCCATGTACGTCCCACCTGGTCTCGCACCTATTTCTCCCCTACCCTCCTCCTCCTACATTCTGTCCTCTGGTTTCACAATTTGCAACTCTTCATACTGTCAGTCTCACACCTTCTGCTTTAATTTGTGCTTTTTGTCCCAACCATCAGTCTATAAACACTCCCCCCACATGGGTCTCTCCCAACTCTCTTCCCCCCTCCTCCCCCCATAATCAGTCTGAAGAAGAGTTCCGACCTGAAATGTCACCTATGCTTGTTCTCCAGATATGCTGCCAGGCCGGGTGATTATCTGGCGCACTTTGTGTCTATTTTGTAAACCCTCATTTGTGATTCCTTGTTTCCACCACCTGGGAAACTAGGCAAAAGGCCAGAGCTCCAGGGATAGACAGATTGTTTTCTCTGAATGCCGGGGATTGCGGGGAGACCTGACAGAAGTATATACTATTATGAGAGCATAGTTAGAGTAAACAGTCAGAATCTTTCTAGCAGGATGGAAATATCAAATAATAGACAATAGACAATAGACAATAGACAATAGGTGCAGGAGTAGGCTATTCGGCCCTTCGAGCCAGCACCGCCATTCAATGTGATCATGGCTGATCATCCCCAATCAGTACCCCATTCCTGCCATCTCCCCATATCCCCTGACTCCGTTATTAAGAGCCCTATCTTGCTCTCTCTTGAAAGCATCCAGAGAACCTGCCTCCACCGCCCTCTGAGGCAGAGAAGTCCACAGACTCACCACTCTCTGTGAGAAAAAGTGTTTCCTCGTCTCCGTTCTAAATGGCTTACTCCTTATTCTTAAACTGTGGCCCCTGGTTCTGGACTCCCCCAACATCGGGAACATGTTTCCTGCCTCTAGCGTGTCCATTAGTGGCCATAATTTTAAGTTGAGAGGGGTAAAGTTTATAGAAGATGTGTGGGGCAACTTTTTACAATGAAGGTGCTGACTGCCTGGAATGTAATACTTGAGTCAGATACGATAGTGGCATTTGAGGAACTTTTAGATAGGTTTAGGATACTGAGGGAATAGAGGGTGCGGATTTTGTGCAGGTAGATGAGAGTTAGTCTTGACATCATGTTTGGCACAGGCGTTGTGGGCCAAAGGGCCTGTCCTTGTGCTGTACTGTTATATTTTCTATGTCTGGTTAAGGGGCTTAGCCAGCCATCGGGAAATGCTTGATCTCTTTGGCCAATCTCTCCTGGAAAAACAATACGGATTGTCCTCTCCAGTTTGTGTAGCAACATGCACATCTTATACTTCACGCTTTGGCTCCTTGTCTCAAAAAAGTTCAAACCAATCCTAATCAGTGGTGCGACTGACATATTTTCTTACTGATTCAAAGTTTTCAGTTTTATTTTCTAATTTTGACCAGACCTTTAAACATGCTTCAAAAAACTGACAGCATAGAACCGTGCTATTTGGCTCAACAGCCATAGCAATGCGTAGGGCCATGGCAGGATTTGCAAATGATTAGCATTTAAAATGAAGCTTCTGCTGGACTGGAAAGAGTTGCAGATCAGTGAACACAGGGCTATGGGGCCCTGCTTCTTGGAGTGACACATGACATCTGATATTAGTTTAAATGTGTCCTAATGCAGAAGTAGAGAATTTCCCACCTGTTGGCTCCAGATATTGTGGCGTTGGTGACAAATGCAGATAGTCGCTCTGTCTCTTCCATATCTGATTTTTTTGCAGGCAACGTTCAGCAGATTAGAAGCAAACTATTTATTTATATTCACACTATAGCATAGCTGGATATTTAAAAATACTCATTGTATATTGGGCCCATGTCAGCAACCTCATTCTATTTATTTTTCAGTACCCACGCAACATATTCTCTCTTGCTCTTTCCCTCCGCTTTTATTAATCTTTGACACATGAGCTACATTAAAGAGTAATTTTCAGCAGACATTTAACCTATTGTCATGTGTTTGCAATGTAGAAGGGAATCGGAGCATCTTGAGGAAAGCAATGCAGCGTGGAGAGTAACTGCAGAGAATGCATCTGTGGACAGGAAGAAACCTGGGTCCTGTGCTGTCTCAAGCATATAACCATACACTAGCTTTTAACTTTTATTGGAGCAAAGCCAAGACAATCACAGGTGGCCAGCACACAACTGAAAATGAAGTAAATCTACATTATATAATACATTAGACTAATGACTACAATGCAATATTCCACCTCTCCACCTATTCCAATATAGGTGGCCAGTGGGGTGGGGGTGGCGGGGGGGGCTCACTGGAGCACTAGTATGGCTGAAGGGACTGGTTTCCAGAGGGCTAGTATGGACATTGTGGGCCAAATGGATTCTTGGGCTGGCGGCTCAGTCACTCAAGCCTGTTGTGCTGGCAGCTCACTCACTCACGGCTGGTGGGCTGGCAGTTGACATGGCATTCCTTGAAATTCCATTTCAAACAGGGTGCAAAGCCGCCAAATTCAAGTGCAGTTTCATCCCATTTCAAGCAGGGTGCAAGGCCACTAAACACAATGAGTCGTGACCTCTCCCTCACCCATCTTGCAGAGACCGAGCCACGCCCACACTTCCGGGTTTTATATTCCTCCCCCTCCCACCAGAAGGGGCGTGGCCTTCATGGCGTGATTGACAGGAGAGAGAATCTCAACATTTTTTAAGCACTAATAACTCTTTTATTCATCGATGGGAAAAATCCTCGGCACTTGATGAGCGGAGGGGGACTCTGAGTAAGATGGCCAAAAATCACAGCCGTACGTGGTAGCGTTTTTTCTAAAATCAATATAAAACGCAAACAGGGTCAAGATTAAACTTTTAATTATATATAGAAGGCAAGGCAACTTTAATTAGGCAAGGCAGCTTTAATTAGGCAAGGCAGCTTTAATTAGGCAAGGCAGCTTCAGCACTTTCAAACCAAAGGCAACACAGCTTCAGCACTTTCAAACCAAAGGCAACACAGCTTTAGCACTTTCAAACTACATTTTCAAACCACATTAAGGGCACTGACAAGTCAGTAAAACCACTCACAGTTTAGTAGACATGTGTTCAGTGTTATTCACAGCTCAGACTGAGAATTGTGATCTCTCGCTCCCCCATCTCGCAGAGAACTGAGGCACCTCCACACTTCCGGGTTTTATCGTTTTTTCTAAAATCAATATACAGAACAACAGGAAGTGGTCAAGTGGAGACTTTTAGTAATATAGATTTCAGGCCAACTGAATTCCTGAATGAAAGACAAGTCTTTATGTTGCTTGGGCTGCTGCCATTGTGCTGCAAGTGAGGTATCTGTCGGATCATTGAATTCTCAATTATGTGCCGAGTCCAGAAGTAACATTAAAAAACTTTGATTCAAGTACGATGGTTATATTGCATCAGGGCAAAGCATTACAATATCTGCAGACCTTAACTAAAAACTGAATATATCTGACTAACAAAACAAAGAAACAATGGAATTAAATCTAAAGGACAGAAGACTGAACATGGACTTTCAACTAACAGCTTTCACACAGAACACTACTGAAAAACAGGCTTCCTTATCTATTTAGAGTGATTTGGATGTAACGAGCACCTCACACCATGAAGGGATCATTGTTCACAGTTCTGTCCCAGCTGCTATCAGGTGTAAACTTAACTTCACAAGCTGTTCATTGCCACATGTCTTTTTTCATAAATTAACCCCGTCAGATTTCTGGAAGCCACCAAGTATCCGTGCCATCAGGCACATGGATTCTTTGAAATCACAGAAAATAAATTGTTACCTTATTTCTACAGTTTCTCAGATAGAAGTTAAAATCTTATATCAGATTAATTCTCACATATATCGTTACATTTTAAACAATATAGATTTTAATTATTGCGGTCCAATAATGTACAAGTAGCAATTCATTTAAAAGATTTTGATTTCTATATGATAAGTTATGGAGAAATGGCATACTATAAAACTTTAATTCTGAACTCATGTCTGGGGAAGTGCGTTTATCCTTCCTTCTGTGTTTTCTTTTGAGACACATGCTTCTGATATTTGGCTGATTCGTGCAAATTAAATGAAGTGATGTTCTTCTTTTAACCATCTGCATTTATCAATTTCAAAAATATTTTATATTTAAAAGAAAACTTTACTATTTATTTAAATCTTCTATGGCACAAACCAACATTTTCAATTAAAAGCATTTGGAGATTAATGAAAAAGATGCAAAAAAACTGCGAGGAATTAAACTTTATAGGATTTCAATACAAGTGTGTGCAGTTAAGAATTGAAACTGTTGAATTGAACTTTCTGAGAATCCAGAAATCGGAGGTGCAAAGGGACTTGGGAATGCTGGTGCAGGATTCCCAAAAAGTTAATTTGCAAGTCGAATTGGTAATAAGGAAGGCAAATGCAAATGCATTTATTTCAAGAGGACTAGAATATAAAAATAGAAATGTAATCCTGAGGCTTTATAAGGCACTGGTCAGACCAGTTTGGAGTATTGTGAGCAGTTCTGGGCCCCATATCTGAGGAAGGATGTGCTGGTGTTAGAGAGGGTCCAGAGGAGGTTCATGAGAGTTCTCGGAATGATTGAGTTAACATATGATGAGCGTTTGCCAGCACTGGGCCTTTACACGCTTGAATTTAGAAGGATGAGGCGGGACCTCATTGAATTGTAATTGTAATTAATTTATTTATTAGCCAAGTATGTAAAAACATACAAGGAATTTCATTTGCCATACAGTTATACCAAAAAAGCAACAAGCCACACAATTACATAAAAGTTAACATAAACATCCACCACAGCGGCTCTGCCACATTCCCCACTGTGATGGAAGGCAATACAGTCTAATCTTCTTTCCTCCATATTCTCCTATGGACGGGGCAGTCGAACGATCCGCAGTCGGGGCGATCGAAGCTCCCACGTAAAAGCTCCTGCGGCTTGGAGCTCCTGGTCGGTCCCTAGCTAAGGGACTGCGAGCTCCACGATGTTAATGAGAATATCCTAGTTATATAATATAAATTATAATGTAAGATATTTTATTAAGTAAAAAGTAATTTGACTTTCCTTGGGTTCTGAAGCTTTGTAATTCTATGCTGTAGAAGAGCTGGATAATCAGGAAGTTAGAGGCCTGCGTTCAAGCTGCTTCCTGTTATGCCCAAGTAAAAAACCATTTACAATGGTGGGAGAGGATGTATTTCCTGGGAAGGTGGTAGCTTTTCGAAACAGATATCTTCTGGTTGGTAGCTGACTGATGATTACATTGTTAAGACAGAATTGTAAACGTTGACTAACTTCCTGTTGTTTCGAAGCTTGTGATCAACAGTTGTGATTGATAGAACCACTAGATGACAAGTTTATTGTATTAGTGACAAGATACTTTGAATGGGTAGAGCCTGTGATTGATTTGTATTAAACGTCATTGCTGCCACTCTGTATAAACATGCGATTATGTTTCCAAAACACTATAAAAGATGTTGTATGTCTTCATTCATTAGAGTGGAAGCTCAGGGAAGTCAAGTATCTGTTGCATACTTGACTTTGTATCCCTGGCACTCTCGCTGGCTAACGATCAGTAAAGCTTGTGTTGGTTTACCTAACCTTTTGTGAGTTGTCTGTTTTACGAAATGAACCTTAACATTAAGTCCACAGGCCCCCGCGGTTGGAGCTTACAAGATTCTTATGGGGTTGGACAGGCTAGATGCAGGAAGATTGTTCCCGATGTTGGGGAAGTCCAGGACAAGGGGTCACAGCTTAAGGATAAGGGGGAAATCGTTTAAGACCGAGATGAGAAAAAACGTTTTCACACAGAGAGCGGTGAATCTCTGGAACTCTCTGCCACAGAGGGTAGTTGAGGCCAGTTCATTGGCTATATTTAAGAGGGAGTTAGATGTGGCCCTTGTGGCTAAAGGGATCAGGGGGTATGGAGAGAAGGCAGGTACGGGATACTGAGTTGGATGATCAGCCATGATCATATTGAATGGCGGTGCAGGCTCGAAGGGCCGAATGGCCTACTCCTGCACCTATTTTCTATGTATGTATCTATGAGCTCCCGAAGTCGGCTCCATGATGTTAAGTCTGCAGGCTCCCATGGTTGGAGCTCCCGAAGTCTATCCCCAGCAAGAGGCCGACAGCTCCTCGATGCTGGGCCGTAGCATGGACAGAGATACGATACTGAAACAGTTGAATCTCTGTCGAGGAAAGAGATTTAAAATATTTTACCCCCCCCGCACATAATACAAAATTAAAGATACACTAAAACATGCATTTAACAACAAAAGAAGAAAAGGATGAGGCAGACTATTGGCGAGGCTGCCATCATACCGAATAGTGAAAGGCCTGGATAGAGTGGATGTGGAGTGGATGTTTCCACTAGTGAGAGAGTCCGGGACCAGAGGCCATAGCCTTAGAATAAAAGGATGCACCTTTAGAAAGGAGATGATGAGGAATGTATTTAGTCAGGATGGTGAATCTGTGGAATTCACTGCTACAGAAGGCTGTAGAGACCAAGTCAGTGAATATCTTTAAGGAAAGATTGATAGATTCTTGATTAGTACAGGTGTCAGGGGTTATGGGGAGAAGGCAGGAGAATGGGGTTGAGAGTGAAAGATAGATCATTCATTCATTCATTCATTAGATCAGCCACGATTGAGTGGTGAAGTAGACCTGATGGGCCAAATGTCTCCTATCACTTATGAACTTATGAACTCATGAATTTTACTGCAAAAAATGAATACTTTAAATATAAATAAAATGTGAAAAAGAAACAAAGCAGAACCTGTGAGAACATCTGTCTTGTAACTCATAGCCAGATAACAAATAAAGTACTTCATCTGCTTTCAGGATATGTTACATTGTGTGCTTTCTATTATGGATTTGTGTTGCAGCACAGTTAATTCACAGCATGAGTCAGACCTTAACATGTTAATAAGTGATTGCGGTCTTAATTAATAATCATAAACGAAACTTGCATCACTGTAATATCAACGGTATGTTTTAAACTGGTCACGTTGTGAACGTACTTACTGCAACATGCAGGTACACCCCTAGTTATGTCGTATTTGATATAAGCAAAGTTAGCTTTATATAAAAACATTTGATTTCTGCAGATTTTACGAATACCAACATGTAAGCATGCACTGATTATGGACATGTGTATAGAGGTTGCAGCCTGTTGTGATTGCCACGCAATAGACGTATGCGAAGTTGAAGCAATTTAAATTGTTGCTTTGCAATAATGCACAAAAGCAGCAGGAACTATTGCATAATCATGCTGGTCGAGTAACGTGATGCAATGACAATGTGGAAAGGAGGAAGTCTTATCTCTGAATCTTCTATGCTCTAGTTTATCCACATCAACTATCAAGACCACAGCGAAGGATATGAAATGGAGGAAAGAACCTGTAGAAAGCCTGGACCAAAGAAATCCATTGTGATTACAAGGCAATGATGTGGGATGGCATCAGAAAGAGAAAAGTTATTGACGCTGTGGATAGAAAATTTAAATCAATGCCTGACGCTGCTTAGCCTCCTGATGACTCAGAAGTATAAAATTCTTTATGACGACTTGAAAAACTAAAAAGAGTAAAACAAAAGGAATTATTATGGTGAATCATGAACAGTTTAGTTGATTTAAAGCTCATGTCAATATGTAAAACTTGTAACTAAGTGGTAAGGCTGATGAGGCAGCAGGCAAAGAATCTGCAAAAGCATTACAAATAGCAACAGCGGTACAATCAAAACAAAACTCAGCCCCAAGCAATAAATGAGTAATATAGCAAATAAGCACAATGACCGGTTACGGCAGGCACCAAGTCACTAGGACTACACTCCACCTGCACCTCGGGTTCCGAGGGCCTTGGCCCCTGTTCAGCCTCTCTACAAGCTGCAGATCGAACCGTTCAATAACAAGTTCACGCCGCTGGACATCTCACTGCTCACTATTCTCTCTCCTCACTGGGCTGCTCCAGGCCTCTATCTACAACAGGCAGCATCACCTATCTCCCTCCAAGCCCTCTCTCTCTCTCTAGTCTCACTCCAATCACTCTCTCTCGCCACCATCGATGGCTGGGTATGGGCCCATACTCAGGATTCTGTGTTCACTGCAATGCCTCACCTTCTCATTGCTGCTTTGCTTGTGTGGGCATTTTACACTCGCACCAGTCTTGCTGCATTCACTACCCTGGGTCACCTGTACCATGTGACCTCCAGAAACCCGCACTGCTACTTGTTTTCCTGTACTGCCCATGGCTCTGTCTCACTGTCTCTGATCACATGTTCCACATGACCTCCAAAAGCTCACATTCTCCTCCTAAATGGACCCTGCCCATTCCAGGTCTTGTACGGTTGGCTGACAACTCAAAGCTAGTCTTTACAAGGTTTAGTATAGTCACGTAATGTGCAGGAAGGAAATGCAGATGCTGTTTTTTGCCAAAGATAGACATAAAAAGCTGGAGTAACTCAGCAGGGCTTTCAGTCTGAAGAAGGGTCTCGACCCGAAACTTCACCCATTCCTTCTCTCTAGAGATGCTGCCTATCCCACTGAGTTACTCCAACTTTTTGTGTCTATCTTTGGTTTAGCCACATTACACAAAGAATGCAAGAGAGAAGAAATCAACACCAGGATATAAAATGGCCTCTACTTATTCTTACTCTAATAGCCTCATAAGGGCCTGTCCCACGGGCAGGCGATTCCAGGCGGTAAGCGTGACGTAGCAGGAAGTGGGGACCGTGCCGCTGCCGCGGGAGGGCCGCGCGGGGGCCGAGTGATCACCGTACGGCCTGTCCCACGAGCATGCGAATGCATGCGGCAAGCGCAACCTTACCAGAAGCGGTTGACGCGCAGATGCCGGGTGATCACCATATGGCTTGTCCCACGAGCATGCGAATGCATGCGGCGAGTGCGAACTTACCGGAAGTGGGGGGTGCGCGGACGTCCATTTTGAGCGAAGTCTGTTTGAAGCTCGAGCCTGACGCGATAAAATCTTAAACTGTTGAGGTCTCAGATCTCGCTCGGTTTTAATGTGATCAGGTAAAAGGCGGGCCGACTGCGAATGGACGTCGCGACGCGTCGGGTGATGATGTCAGCGCGCAACGCAACGTGCTAGCCTACTCCATCAAGATGGTGCGCGGTGTCCAGGCGGTGCTCGCGGCGTCGAGGCGGCACGCCCTTGCCGCACGGGATTTTTGGACAGTATCAGTTTTTCTGAGCCCCGCGCGGTGTCGGGACCAACTACATACGGCTCCGGCGATCTGCGTGGGACTGACCCTGCGGCCCCCGCGCGGTCACCACTTCCTGCTACGCCGCGCTTACCGCCTGGAATCGCCTGCCCGTGGGACAGGCCCTTTACTCTAACTCTGCATTGGGCCACAAAGCAGTCAGGTATGGCAAGTTAAGACCCCTTATACCTTTTTACATAGATACATAGATACATAGAAAATAGGTGCAGGAGTAGGCCATTCGGCCCTTCGAGCCTGCACCGCCATTCAATATGATCATGGCTGATCATCCAACTCAGTATCCCGTACCTGCCTTCTCTCCATACCCCCTGATCCCTTTAGCCACAAGGGCCACATCTAACTACCTCTTAAATATAGCCAATGAACTGGCCTCAACTACCTTCTGTGGCAGAGAGTTCCAGAGATTCACCACTCTCTGTGTGAAAAAGTTTTTTCTCATCTCGGTCTTAAAGGATTTCCCCCTTATCCTTAAGCTGTGACCCCTTGTCCTGGACTTCCACAACATCGGGAACAATCTTCCTGCATCTAGCCTGTCCAACCCCATAAGAATTTTGTAAGTTTCTTCAAGATCCCCTCTCAATCTCCTAAATTCTAGCGAGTATAAGCCGAGTCTATCCAGTCTTTCTTCATATGAAAATCCTGACATCCCAGGAATCAGTCTGGTGAACCTTTTCTGCACTCCCTCTATGGCTATAATGTCCTTCCTCAGATTTCGAGACCAAAACTGTACGCAATACTCCAGGTGTGGTATCACCAAGACCCTGTACAACTGCAGTAGAACCTCCCTGCACATATACTCAAATCCTTGTGCTATGAAAGCTTTTTTTTTTATTTTTTTTTTTATTTTTTTTATTTTTTAGAAGTACGGTAGATTACAGTAATGTACAACACGTATATATTAATACATTTTTTGTACCGCTTCACTTTTTTAAACTTTAAGAAAGAAAAAGAAAGAAGTAAGAAAAGTGAAGAAAGTGCACAAAGGTTGTGAAGTGCAAAAGAGTGTTGGGAAAAGAAAGCCCCTTAGAAAAGAAGTTAGAGAAGGAAGTAAAGTTAGAAAATAGACCCTAGAAAAAAAAAGAGAAAGAAAGAAGGAACAATCGCTCTATTATAATTCTTATACCATACTTCATAGAGAAGGAACTACCAACCAAGTCTGTTTTTATTTTACCTCCCATTACCAGGTCCAGATACCTTTTATTTATTTATTTGTTTTTCTAAATTACTATTGCACCTCATGCTTGTAATAGGTCCAAAAACGTAGACCACGTCTTTTGAAATTGATCTACTTTGCCTACTAGGAGGAATCTCATCTCTTCCAGATGTAATGTTTCCAACATATTTGATGTCCACATTTTTATTGTTGGTGTGGGCGCATTTTTCCAGAATTTAAGTATAAGCTTTTTTCCCATTATTAGCCCATAATTGAGTAAATTCTTCTGATACACGTTTAATTCAGGAATACCTTCCGATATTCCAAAAATAATCCATTCTGGTTTTGGTACCAGTTTTATTTTGATTAATTTTGAAAAAATATCAAATATTTCAAACCAGAATTTTTGGATTTTTGTACAAAAAACAAAAGAATGTGCTATGGTAGCTTCTTGACATATACATTTATCACAGATTGGTGAGACGTTAGGAAAGATTTTATTTAGTTTGGTTTTTGAATAATATAATCTATGTAATGTTTTAAATTGGATAAGCGTATGTCGTACGTTGATCGAGCATTTATGCACCTGTAATAAATGATTATCCCAACTCTCTTTTGAAATTTTTATACCTAGATCTTGTTCCCAATCTCTTCTAATTCCATCTGTTGTGGGTATTTCTATATTTAAGATGATATTATATAAGTATGATATTAAATTAACTGATTCCGCCTTTGTCTTCATTGCTTCATCTAGTAAGTCGGAAGGCATATTATAATAATCTTTTGTGTGTGTTTTCAAATAGTCACAGATTTGTAGATATTTAAAATATTGATTATTTTTCAAATTATATTTCAGTTGTAGTTGTTGGAATGATAGTAATTTTTCTAATTCATACAGATCTTCGAGCGTTTTAATTCCCATTCTTTCCCATTGTATAAATGCTTTATCTATGATTGAAGGTTTAAACGATGGGTTATTGACTATTGGTATTAAGAGAGATAGGTTGCTATGAAAGCTAACATACCATTCGCTTTCTTCACTGCCTGCTGCACCTGCATGCCTACTTTCAATGACTGGTGTACCATGACACCCAGGTCTCGCTGCATCTCCCCTTTTCCTAATCGGCCACCATTTACATAATAGTCTGCTTTCCTGTTTTTGCCACCAAAGTGGATAACCTCACATTTATCCACATTATACTGCATCTGCCAAACATTTGCCCACTCACCCAGCCTATCCAAGTCACCTTGCAGTCTCCTAGCATCCTCCTCACAGCTAACACTGCCCCCCAGCTTAGCGTCATCCGCAAACTTGGAGATGTTGCCTTCAATTCCCACATCCAGTTCATTAATATAAATTGTAAATAGCTGGGGTCCCAGCACTGAGCCTTGCGGTACCCCACTAGTCACTGCCTGCCATTGTGAAAAAGACCCGTTTACTCCTACTCTTTGCTTCCTGTTTGCCAGCCAGTTCTCTATCCACATCAATACTGAACCCCCAATACCATGTGCTTTAAGTTTGTATACTAATCTCTTATGTGGGACCTTGTCGAAAGCCTTCTGAAAGTCCAGATACAACACATCCACTGGTTCTCCCCTATCCACTCTACTAGTTACATCCTCGAAAAATTCTATAAGATTCGTCAGACATGATTTACCTTTCGTAAATCCATGCTGACTTTGTCCAATGATTTCACCACTTTCCAAATGTGCTGCTATCCCATCTTTAATAACTGACTCTAGCAGTTTCCCCACTACCGATGTTAGACTAACTGGTCTGTAATTCCCCGTTTTCTTTCTCCCTCCCTTCTTACAAACCTAGAGTATTGGAAGTGACTAGAAGGTGGTCTTTCCCCATTGAATGGATATTTAAACAGAGAGCATGGTTACTATAATATTCAAAGACTGATTGGGGCACCACCTAATACCTCGGTTGAAGGAGTTTTACCAGGCCAAAGGAATAACTTTCAGATTCCTTCTAATTCTTGACGATGGTGGTGGGCACCTTGCATATTTGCATGATTTCCACCCGGATGTTAAGGGGTGTAGCGCTACTAAATGCAACCACACTGTTGCAACCAAGAGATCAATGGGTTAGGGTCATATTCATAACGTTTTCCCTGTGCAGGATCTTCGTTCTATAATTTTTGTTTTATGGAAGGGAGAAGAAGAGGAGATGGATGGCATTTTAGAAGAAGTCTAATATCTACAAATATTTACAAAGCTATTAAAAACATTGTGGTATCCTAGAATGTGGTTTGGTTGATGAATATCAAATTTGGAATAAGGTGTAACTTCAGTTCATAATGTTTGCTTACAGTTATGTTACATTCACGACTGAAATGGTTTACTGCAGCTGACTGCCTCAACTGCAGCATATTGAGTATTCACATCTATGTTTCCGCAGAGATTACCTCCACAGGTGTATATTGCAAGGATTAAAGAGGTGCACAAGATTCATATAGAAAGATCACAAAATACATATTGTTGATATATTTTCCATTAATATAAAAGGAAAATAAATTATTATTTTTTGCATTACAGTTGTGCCTCTATCTCATATCATTTGTCTCAAAGCATTGAAGTGATAGGAAACAAAACACAGTCAGTGGATAGGCCAAGCAGTCCCAAGTATGTGTGTTTATCTCATCCTTCATTTGTGGGATAGGCTGCTATGGCTTAAAGATCTTGCGCCTTTGAGGATAATTCCCGTGTTTGACTCCTAAAATTTTGTATTGCAAGAATTTAAGTGTGACTGCGCTCAAGTGTTTAATCTATCCATGTCACGAGCCACATATTTTGAGCACTGATCAAATAATCAGCCTTTCAGCCAGTAACACATTGCACCTGAAGTGTCTCACAAGCCTGTGTGTATATGAGGCATGTTTAGAATCATATTGAGTATTTGCATGTATGATTCATCAAATTTTACTGAAAGCTCTCAGCTGTAGATAAAAAAATAACCCTTTGAAGTTTATGTTGGTATGAGAATCAGTAACATTGGCAATGTTTGTGGGATTGAGGCCAAGATTGTTCCTTGCTATGACAAGGAACCTACTACTCCTGACCCTCACCTCTTCATGCCTGCTCCCTCTGTTTCACCAAATCACAGATGCTTCCAATTACTCCATCTACTCTCAAATCCTCTATCCTATTCCTGGTTCCACAAGGAACTGACTTCTTTTTCCCAGATCGGCTTTCCTATTTCAAGTTTTAATTCTTGATTTGTGTCTTTGGTTTAGTATTCATCGTTTTATGAATGATTCAAATGTTTTCTTCGTAAGCAATGTTGGAATATCCAGTGTATGAAGCCAATTAATGAAACAAATAAATGCTTCTTTGAGGAAGTATACCCAAAGTTCAGCGGTAGAGTCGCTGCCTTACAGTGCCAGAGACCCGGGGTCAATCCTGATTATGGGTGCTGTCTGTAAGGAGTTTGCATGCTGTCCCTGTAACCGTGTGGGTTTGCTCTGGGTGCTCCAGTTTCCACCCACATTCCAACGACGTGCAGGTTTGTAGGTTAACTGGCTGCTGTAAACTGCCCCTAGTGGGTAGGATAGAACTAGTGTACGGGTGATTGCTACCTGGCACAGAGTCAGAGGGCCGAAAGGCCTGTTTCCACGCTGCTTCACTACAGTAAACAAAAACTTAAACTAAGACAAAAATAATCCATGAACAAATATTGGCAAAGAAAATCAAAGAAAATCCAAAGATATTTTAGATCAATAAATGCACAGGATGTAACAAATTAAAGTGTGGTGTCTTATTAGAAAGAAAAATTAAAATATGCGCTTGGAGGAGGAATACAAAGGTAGAATTCAGAATGAAATGTGATGAGCAGCAAAGTGTAATGACTGGCAGGTGCTTCAGTATTTGCTTCATCCATGGACTGACTGGTGGAGAGCTCGAGCAAGATTGATTGCGGCTGGAACTTCGAAACATTAATGTTACATGGTAACTACTTGATGTGCAGTAAACTGCAATCCTTGAGAATTGGAATAGATTTTATTTTGGGTGGCATGGGGGCAATGGTCTTCTCTTTCAAATGTTTACAAATCTGTGCTTCTGCCTCCTTGACTATCACTCAAAGGTGAAGAGTGTTTTATTGTAACCTCTCGTGAAATAGAACAATGAAATCCTTACTTGCAGCAGCACACCAGATATGTAAGCATAGTACTCTGTAAACACCATAATAAACAATGCACAAAGTACAGTTTATATATATGTGTGTGTATATGTGTGTGTGTGAGTGTGAGCATATATATAGACACAAACAAACAATAACAGTGCAAAGCCAAAAACAATGCCTAAAATCTCCTTTTCCCAATTTTGCAGCCTCTTACTACACTCCCTATACATTCATTAGTGTGGCCTAATTCTGCTCAAACTCCATCTCAAGTTTGCAGATGTCACCACTGTAGTGCACCAGGTCTTGAAGAATGTTGAGACAGAGTACAGTAAGGAGACAGAGAGCTTATAACATGGTGTCAGGGCTTCTCCCTCAATGTCAACAAGTTGAAGGAACTAATGGAAATGTTGTAGAGCTTTAAGTTCCAAGGCGTATATATTACCAACAATCTGTCCTGGACCAATCATATTGAACACATAAATACACATCAATGTCTCTTCGTCCTCAGGAGACTGAAGAAATGTTGCATGTCTCCAATGACTCTTTCAAAGTCTACAGAAAGCATTCTGTTAAGTGGCATCACAGCTTGGTTTGTGAGCAGCTTTTTGCAAGACCATAAGAAATTGCAGAGATGTAGCCCTGTCCATCACACCGACTATACGCCCCACCATTGATTCCATCTGCACTTCAGCTGCCTCACAAAAGTAACCAACGTAATCAAGGACCTTTTCCACCCAGGTCGTTCTTTCTTACGCCACTCATGTCCTGCAGAACAAATGAAAGCTTGAAAGCACCGTGAGATTTAGCAGTTGCTTCTTCCTCTCTGTTATCTGAACGGTCTTTCCATTAGCTCGGGAACAGTCCCGATTTTCCAACCTACCTTGTTGTGCACATTGGACTCTTTCTACAAAGATGAGGAACACTGATCATGAAATATATTTTGTATTCTGGTATTTTTCTCTTCACTTTACCTGTTGTACTTGTTGTACCAGTACGTGATTGTATTCAGGTAGCATTTATCTGATTTCATTGGATAGCATGCAGACCAAAAGCTTAACACTCTATCTCTGTACACACCGTGAGAATAAGAAACGTAAACCTTAAATGCCTGTCTCACGAGTCTGCGGTCATTGGCGGCGAAATGGGAAGAATCTGCCGCCATAGACCGCGCACTCGTGAGAACGCACAATTCCGGGGCCGTGCGGCGGTGTTCCCAACAACGCACGGTGCTAAAATAAAACCTACACTGTTGAAAACTATATTCTTACCGCACAACCTCCATCAGTGATGCACGAGTGCGGCACGGCCGCCCGCACGGGCCACCGCCAGTGTGGCTCGAGCGGCGTGCGTCAAACTTCCACTGCCACAGCCTCCGCCAGTGAGGCACGTGTGCGGCACGGCCGCAGGCACAGCCACCGCTACAGCGCCGCGATCAGGACGGCCGCCACCACAGCCGCCGCTAGTGAGTCACGTGCGGCGGGCCGACGTCATCGCAGTCGGCCCGCCCTTTTTTTTACTTACCGCAAGCACGTGGGACCCACCGTATTTGAATGACTCGGCCCCCGCGCAGCATCCGTGCGGCGCTCCCGTGGATAGGCTCGGCGCTCTCGCCGTTGCCGTGCGGTCCACTCTACAGGCGAAGCCGCGCTTCACCGCCGATGACCGCAAACATGTAAGACAGAGCCTTAAACCTAAAACTTGTTGCTAGAAATTGATAATAGCAATCCAAAAGATACAAAGATGCGGTTTTCTGCAAGCTTTGTCAAAATGCATATTTTCACCAATAATATATTGTATCATCTACAATAATATATTGTAGATTTACTGGCCAAATGTAAGCACAAGTCATCTATTAAGAACTTGCATTTAGCCAAGAGTCAAAAGTATTTAGTTGTCATGTGACCTGGCAACGTAACAATACATTTCGGCCTGGTTTCGGATTAATACAAAATGCAAAAATAAATGTGCAACAATCATTAAGACAATAAATTAATAATTAGACCAGACCATAAGTGCCAAACTAAAGTGTGTAGTGCAACCAAAATAACATCCGCAGTGGATCACAGTTGCTGAGGTAGTTGTTAGTGTTATGCAGTATTGAAAAGCCTGATAATTGCTGAAATATACCCTTTCTTGAACCTGGAGGTCATAGTTTCCAGACTCTTTTTACCTTTGTTCCAATATTGGTAGCAAGATAACAGTGTAGCCAGAGTGTTGTGGGTCTTTGATATTAGCTGCCATTTTTTGCAGCATTGTCTCGAGTAGTTCCCTGTGATTGTAGGGAGGTCAGTACCTATATTGGGTATTGCTTTAAGATGAGAGGGGCAGCATTTAAAGGAGATGTGTGGGGCCAGTATTGTACACAGAGGGTGGTAAGTGCCTGGAATGTGGTGTGGGGGTGGTGGTTGAAGCAGATGAGTTAGTACATTTAAAACATTGTTGGATAGACATATGGATATGCAGGGATGGGAGGAATATTGGTTATGTGCAGGTATGTAACTGATGGAAACAAAATGCTGGAGTAATGCAGCGGGACAGGTAGTATCTCCGGATAGAAGGAATGGGTAACATTTTGGGTTGAGACCCTTTTTCAGTCTCAACCCAAAACATCACCCATTCCTTCTATTCAGAGATGCTGCCTGACCAGCTGAGGTACTCGGGCAGCATTTTGTTTCTATGGTGTAAACCAGCATCTGCAGGTCCTTCCTACACATTAGATAAGTAATGTTATCATCATGTTAGGCCTTGATATTAAGGGCTGAATGGCTTATTTTTGTGCTGTCTGTTCTATGTTGGCGTAATATTTGACTCAGCATTGAAATTTGACAAACAAGTCAATGCCGTGGTAAAAGCTAGCTTCTTCCAGCTTCGGACAATAGCTAAAATAAAACAATTCCTCCAGTTTGATGACCTCGAAAAGATCATCCACACATGTATCTCCTCCCGCCTAGATTACTGCAACTCCCTCTACACTGGCATCAGCCAATCTTCCCTGTCCCGCCTGCAACTGGTCCAAAACGCCGCAGCGAGACTCCTGATGGGTACCCGAAAAAGGGACCACATCACCCCGATCCTGGCCTCTCTCCACTGGCTCCCTGTGTGGTTCCGAATAAATTTCAAGATCCTCCTTTATGTCTACAAAGCCCTCAATGGGCTTGACCCCACCTACATCAAAAGTCTGCTTACCCACCACACCACCTCCAGGTCCCTCAGATCGGCCGACTTGGGGTTACTGACCATCCCGCAGTCTAGGCATAAGCTCTGGGGCGACTGCGCCTTTGCGGTTGCAGCTCCTAGACTGTGGAACAGCATCCCTCTTCCCATCAGAACTGCTGCCTCCATCGACTCCTTTAAGTCGAGACTTAAAACTCATCTTTACTCTCAAGCCTTTCTTGACGTCCTCTGAGTGAGGGCTATATGTATGTATTTATATATGTACGTAATCTATGAACCACTGTTGTATAACATTAGTACCTCCACCAATGTAAAGCACTTTGGTCAACGAGAGTTGTTTTTTAAATGTGCTATAGAAATAAAAGTGACTTGACTTGACTATGTTCTATGTTCTATGTTCATGTTTTAGGTAATTACATAGTGGTTTATCATTCACCATGTGGAAATGCGACTTTATATAAAATAAAACCAGATATGCAGGATAAACATAACCTCGTCACATGTTGAACCAGAATCTGGGGTTATTCATAATTAATCAACAAATGTTTGGCATCATTTAATGTTGCCTTCCTGACCTGCCAGGTGGGTGCAACAATGCTAGTGAGGCATCTGTGCACATTATTTGTAGATTATACAAGTGTATGTTCCATATTAAGCACATTCTCCCACAGTGCTGAATCACAACAATAGCGACAATACATAAACCTTGTAAAATTACAACGTAATTATATCCATTTGGAAAATGAACTTTTAATGTTTTCACTGCTCACAGTGAAGAACAATGTTGTATTCTGACATTATTTATAATTTATGCATTTGTTAATGATTGCTTGTCCAGTTTAAATTCAGTATTCTAAATATATATACTTTAATACAGTCATTTTTCCAATGCTTCATCAATTTATTGTGTGCGTTTGCTATCGGGTTATTTTAATTTTTTCAGCAATTCATAACATATTTATCATAGTATTTTGTGAATGAATCTTTTTTGCTTCGGTGTCCATGCTTGGCTTGTTACCGATAATAAAATGTTTAGTGTTGCAAGTTTTGTCGAGAGACAGGTGATTCCTGTCATACTGTCATGTAAAATCAGCTTTGAAACTAATACCATTACCTTCCATGATCAGCATCCTTGAATAGCTGCTGGAACATCTATATTTATTGTACAAGCATTGGATATAATGGGGAGAATTCTGCTTCTATTCTCTGCAGCCGTACGAGAGCTGTTTAATCATTCACAGTTGCTCCATCTAACTCTGACTCTGAACACAGAGGGGCTAATATTGATTGACATACTTGCCAGAGGACTGATTGAAACTTGTGTCTCAACATTACCAATGCTCATTGAACCATTTTATTGAAGATAAAGTAAATAAAATAACTTTCCATAAGAGAATTCTCAGAAATAGAAAGGAGTTGTTTGACAGCTTGAAACCAGTGGGGAAGGTAACCACTGGTTCAAACCAAGACAACATGTAAAATATTCCAAGTACCGCAACCACTACAGCAAAAATACCACATATTGGAACAGCTTCTCATATTTTGCTTGGGCAGTTTAAAACCCAGTGTATGTATTGATTTCTCTAACTTCAAGTAACCCCTTCATTCCCTCTCTCTCCATCCCTCCCCCACCCAAGTTACATCAGGTTCCCGTTCTCACCCAGCAAACAGCTAACAATGGCCTGTTTCCTTTATCGTCATTACATTTTTGCATATCTTTCACTCATTTGTTCCATATCTCTCTACATCATTGACTATATCTCTCATTTCCCTTTCCCCTGACAAGTCTGAAGAAGGGTCTCGACCCAAAATGTCACCTATTCCTTCTCTCAAGAGATGCTGTTTGACCCGTTGAGTTACTCCAGCATTTTATGTCTATCTTCAGTTTAAATCGGCATCTGCAGTTCCTTCCTACATATACAACAAATATTTAATGGGTTTCATTGAAAATAAATACTTTAAAAATGGCATGTGCTTGGTATACTCATCTCTGCATGAAGGTTTACCATGATGATCTGAGAGAAGCAGCAGCCAGAACAGCAAGAGCAAGTATTGGCTGAAAGAAGGCGAGTCAGAGGAAACAAGGATTTAAAAAGAGCACCAAAGGCCCAGGTTCGAGTAATTTACAAATGTGCACCAGAGTAGTTGATTAGGTAGCAGATAAAAATAAGTGCAGCTGTAGTGGAGCGGCCTTGTTGGGTGTGGCCTTCTTGAGGTGAAGAGTCTTGATGAGTAAAATGCGAGTATTTGGTTCGAGAGTCTTCGGCGAGGAGACTACGCTCAAAGGTAGAGAAGGTGAGAGGCACAACCAATTGGGATTTGTCCACTGAAATAATGGCAGGCAAGTAGTTGTGGTGTGACCCTTGCAAGAAGGTGTACCTGTCAGGAAGTCAGGGACACTGCTGGTGCCTCTGACAACTACACCTGTGGAAATTGTGTCCAGGTGTAGCTCCTGAAGGACCGTGTTAGAGGACTGCAGCAGTTGGATGATCTCAGGACCATCCAGGAAAACGAGAGCTTCCTGGACAGGACCTACAATGAGATTGTTACACCAAGTATACATGAAGAGCGAAGGTGGGTGACGGTGAGGAAGGGAAGTAAGCGTGGAATGCAGGAGACCCATGTTGAAAACAGGTGCACCCTCTTGGAAGCTGTCAAAATGGACGACACTTCTAGCAGCGGACATGTCTTCCAATCAACTCCTGGCACTGAGGCTCAACCGGTGTGACCTACGCTGTAGTGGTAGGTGACTGAATTGTGAGAGATACGGACAGGAGATTCTGTAGCAACAGGCGAGCCTCGAGGATGGTGTGTTGCCTCCCTGGTGCCAGGGTCCAAGACGTCTCGGACCTGGACCCTGGTTGCTGGGCATCCTCAAGGGGGAAGGGGAGCAGCCGGAAGCGGTTGTGCATGTCGGCACAAACGGCATCGGGAAGAAGAGGAAGGAGGTTCTGCAACGTGAGTTTAGAGATTTAGGAAGAAGGCTGAAAAGCAGGACTTCTAGGGTGGTTATCTCTGGTTTGCTTCCTGTACCTCGTGCTAGTGAGGGCAGGACCAGGGTGATAGGGGATCTCAATGTGTGGCTGAGGGGCTGGAGCAAGGAGCAGAGATTTAGATTTATAGACCACTGGGATCTCGTCTGGGTTAGGGGTGACCTGTACAAAAGGGACGGGTTGCACCTTAACTGGAGGGGGACCAACATTCGGGCAGGCAGGTTTGCTAGGGCTACGCAGGTGGGTTTAAATTAAATAGCAGGGTGGAGGATTCGACAAATTGGAAGTATAAAGATGGAGTTAAAGGGAAAAAGAGTACAGAAAAAGTTATGAAAGACACCCGAATTAATGGGATGGAAAGTTCAAGAAGGGATAAGAGAGTGTCAGGTGAAATAGGAACCGGTGTGAGAGGGGAGGTGAATACCGAATTAAAAGTGTTATATATGAATTGAATTGAATTGAATTTCCTTTATTGTCCTTCAAACAATAGTTTGAACGAAATTGCGTACCTTGCAGTCATGACAGAAAAAAAGCAACAAAACACACAATGAACACAAACATCCGGAATGCGCAAAGTATAAGAAATAAAGTGGATGAGCTTGAGGTTCAGTTAGAGATTGGTAGGTATGATGTTGTGGGAATTACAGAGACATGGCTGCAAGATGATCAGAGCTGGGAACTGAATATTCAGGGTTATACGTCCTATTGAAAAGACAGACGGGTGGGCAGAGGGAGTGGGGTAGCTCTGTTGGTAAGGAATGAAATTCAGTCCTTTGCGAGGGGTGACATAGAATCAGAAGATGTAGAGTCATTGTGGATAGAACTGAGAAATTGTATGGGCAAAAATACCCTAATGGGAGTTCTCTACAGGCCCCCAAACAGTAGCCTGGAAAAAGGGTGCAAGTTGCATCAGGAGTTAAAATTGGCATGTAACAAAGGTAATGCTACGGTGGTGATGGGGGATTTTAATATGCAGGTAGACTAGGAAAATCAGGTTGGTCCTGGACTCCAAGAAAGGGAGTTTGTAGAGTACCTCCGAGATGGATTCTTAGAGCAGCTTGTACTGGAGCAGAACAAGGAGAAGGCAATTCTGGATTTAGTGTTGTATAATGGACCGGATTTGAAAAGGGAACTCAAGGTAAAGGAACCATTAGGAGGTAGTGGCCATAATATGAGAAGATTTAATCTGCAATTTGAGAGGGAGAAGGTAAAATCAGAAGTGTCATTATTGCAGTTCGACATGGAGGCATGAGGGAGGAGCTGGCCAAAGTTGACTGGAAAGGGACCCTAGCAGGGATGATGGTGGAACAGTAATGGCAGGAATGTCTGGGAATAATCCAGAAGATGCAGGATCATTTCATTCCAAAGAGGAGGAAAGATTCTACGGGGTGTAAGAGGCAACCGTGGCTGACAAGGAAGTCAAGGACAGTATAAAACTAAAAGAAAAGATGTATAACATAGCAAAGATGAGCGGGAAGCCAGAGGATTGGGAAACTTTTAAAGAGCAACAGAAGATAACTAAAAGGCAATACGGGGAGAAAAGATGTATGAATGTAAGCTAGACAAGAATATAAAGGAGGATAGTAAAAGCTTCTTTAGGTATGTGAAGAGGAAAAGATTAGTCAAGCCAAATGTGGGTCCCTTGAGGACAGAAACAGGTGAATTTATAACATGGAAATGGCAGACGAGTTGAACAAGTACTTTAGATCTGCCTTCACTAAGGAAGACACAAACAATCTCCCAGATGTACTGGTGGTCAGAGGATATAGGGTGACGGAGGAACTGAAGGAAATTCACATTAGTCAAGAAATGGTGTTGGGTAGACTGATGGGACTGAAGGCTGATAAATCCCCAGGGCCGGATAGTCTGCATCCCAGGGTACTCAAGGAGGTGGCTCTAGAAATCATGGATGCATTGGAGATCATTTTCCAATGTTCTATAGATACTGGATCAGTTCCTGTGGCTTGGAGGGTAGCTAATGTTATCCCACTTTTAAAGAAAGGAGGGAGAGAGAAAACAGGGAATTATAAACCACTTAGACCAGTTACCGTAGTTGGTGGAGAAGATGCTGGAGTTAATTATTAAAGATGTAATAGTGGCGCATTTGTGTAGCAGTAACAGGATCGGTCCAAGTCAGCTTGGCATTACGAAGGGGAAATCTTGCTTCCTTAATCATTTGGAATTTTTTGAGGATGTAACAAGTAAAATGGATAAAGGAGAGCCAGTGGGTGTAGTGTATCTGGACTTTCAGAAAGCCTTTGATAAGGTCCCACACAGGAGATTAGTGGGCAAAATTAGAGCACATGGTATTGGGGGTAGGGTATAGACATGGATAGAAAATTGGTTGGCCGACAAGAGTAGGAATTAACGGGTCCCTTTCAGAATGGCAGGTGGTGACTAGTGGGGTGCAGCAAGGCTCAGTGCTGGAACTGCAGCAATTTACAATATATATTAATAATTTAGATGAAGGAATTAAAAGTAACATTAACAAATTTGCAGATGACACAAAGCGTGGTGGCAGTATGAACTGTGAAGAGGATGCTATGAGAATGCAGGATGACTTGGATTGGTTGGGTGAGTGGGTAGATGCATGGCAGATGCAGTGTAATGTGGATAAATGTGAGGTTATCCACATTTGTGGCAAGAATGGGAAGGCAGATTATTATCTGAATGGTGTCAGATTAGGAAAAGTGGAAGTGAAACGAGACTTGGGTGTCCTTGTACATCAGTCACTTAAAGTAAGCATGCAGGTACAGCAGGCTTACTTTCTGCTAATGGTATGGTGGCCTCCATGACGAGAGGAATTGAGTATAGCAGCAAATAGGTCCTTGTGCAGTTGTACAGGGCACTAGTGAGACCACAACTGGAGTATTGTGTGCAGTTTTGGTCTCCTAATTCTTGCTATTGAGGGACTGCAGCGTAGGTTCACAAGGTTTATTCCCGGGATGGCGGGAATGTCATATGATGAAAGAATGGAAAGACTGGACTTGTATTCACTGGAATTTAAAAGGATGAGAGAGAATCTTATAGGAACATTTAAAATTATTAAGGGATTGCACACGCTAGATGCTGGAAACATGTTCCCGATGTTGGAGGAGTCCAGAACCAGGGGCCACAGTTTAAGAAAATGGGTAGGCCATTGAGAACTGAGATGAAGAAAAACTTTTTTCTCTCACAGTTGTGAATTTGTGAAATTCTCTGCCTCAGAAGGCAGTGGAGGCCGATTCATTGGATGCATTCAAAAGAGAGTCAGATAGACCTCTTACGGCCAGCGGAATCAAGGGATATGGGGAGAAGGCAGGAACGGGGTACTGATTGTGGATGATCATCCATAATCACTTTGAATGGCGGTGCTGGCTCGATGGGCCAAATGGCCTACTCCTGCACCTATTTTCTATGTATCTATGCATAAGCGTATGCCCATTTGGATCGATTTCAAAGTCTACACAGAGATTTAGGCCATTTGGAAGAGTGGGCTGAATGATGGCAGATGGAGTTTAATGCTGATAAGTGTGAGGTGCTACATCTTGGCAGGACAAATCAAAATAGGACGTACATGGTAAATGGTAGTGAATTGAGGAATGCAGTTGAACAGAGGGATCTAGGAATAACTGTGAAGGTGGAATCTCTTGTAGATAGGGTGGTAAAGAAAGCTTTTGGTGTGCTGGCCTTTATAAATCAGAGCATTGAGTATAGAAGTTGGGATTTAATGTTAAAATTGTACAAGGCATTGTTGAGGCCAATTCTGGAGTATGGTGTACAATTTTGGTCGCCAAATTATAGGAAAGATGTCAACAAAATAGAGAGAGTACAGAGGAGTTTTACTAGAATGTTGTCTGGATTTCAGCATCTAAGTTACAGAGAAAGGTTGAACAAGTTAGGTCTTTATTCTTTGGAGCGCAGAAGGTTAAGGGGGACTTGATAGAGGTCATTAAAATTATGAGAGGGATAGAGAGTTGACGTGGATATGCTTTTTCCATTGAGAGTAGGGAAGATTCAAACAAGAGGACATGATTTGAGAATTAAGGGACAAAAGTTTAGGGGTAACATGAGGGGGAACTTCTTTACTCAGAGAGTGGTAGCTGTGTGGAATGAGCTTCCAGTGGAAGTGGTGAAGGCAGGTTCGATTTTATCATTTAAAAATAAATTGGATAGGTATATGGACGGGAAAGGAATGGAGGGTTATGGTCTGAGTGCAGGTAGATGGGACTACATAGATACATAGATACATAGAAAATAGGTGAAGGAGTAGGCCATTCGGCCCTTCGAGCCTGCACCGCCATTCAATATGATCATGGCTGATCATCCAACTCAGTATCCCGTACCTGCCTTCTCTCCATACCCCCTGATCCCTTTAGCCACAAGGGCCACATCTAACTCCCTCTTAAATATAGCCAATGAACTGGCCTCAACTACCCTCTGTGGCAGTGAGTTCCAGAGATTCACCACTCTCTGTGTGAAAATGTTTTTCCTCATCTCGGTCTTAAAGGATTTCCCCCTTATCCTTAAGCTGTGACCCCTTGTCCTGGACTTCCCCAACATCGGGAACAATCTTCCTGCATCTAGCCTGTCCAACCCCATAAGAATTTTGTACGTTTCTATAAGATCCCCTCTCAATCTCCTAATTTCTAGCGAGTATAAGCAAAGTCTATCCAGTCTTTCTTCATATGAAAGTCCTGATATCCCAGGAATCAGTCTGGTGAACCTTCTCTGCACACTATGGCTATAATGTCCTTCCTCAGATTTGGAGACCAAAACTGTACGCAATACTCCAGGTGTGGTCTCACCAAGACCCTGTACAACTGCAGTAGAACCTCCCTGCTCCTATACTCAAATCCTCTTGCTATGAAAGCCAACATACCATTCGCTTTCTTCACTGCCTGCTGCACCTGCATGCCTACTTTCAATGACTGGTGTACCATGACACCCAGGTCTCGCTGCATCTCCCCATTTCCTAATCGGCCACCATTTAGATAATAGTCTGCCTTCTCGTTTTTGCCACCAAAGTGGATAACCTCACATTTATCCACATTATACTGCATCTGCAAAACATTTGCCCACTCACCCAGCCTATCCAAGTCACCTTGCAGTCTCCTAGCATCCTCCTCACAGCTAACACTGCCCCCCAGCTTAGTGTCATCTGCAAACTTGGAGATGTTGCTTTCAATTCCCTCATCCAGTTCATTAATATAAATTGTAAATAGCTGGGGTCCCAGCACTGAGCCTTGCGGTACCCCACTAGTCACTGCCTGCCATTGTGAAAAGGACCCATTTACTCCTACTCTTTGCTTCCTGTTTGCCAGCCAGTTCTCTATCCACATCAATACTGAACCCCCAATACCGTGTGATTTAAATTTGTAACCTAATCTCTTATGTGGTACCTTGTCGAAAGCCTTCTGAAAGTCCAGATACAACACATCCACTGGTTCTCCCCTATCCACTCTATAACCATATATAACCATATAACCATAACAGCACGGAAACAGGCCATCTCGGCCCTTCAAGTCCGTGCCGAACATTTTTTAATTTTTTTTAAAAAAAAATTAAAAATAAATACTTCCCCCTAGTCCCATCTACCTGCACTTAGACCATAACCCTCCATTCCTTTCCCGTTCATATACCCATCCAATCTATTTTTAAAGGATAACATCGAACCTGCCTCCACCACTTCCACTGGAAGCTCATTCCACACAGCTACCACTCTCTGAGTAAAGAGGTTCCCCCTAATGTTCCCCCTAAACTTCTGTCCCTTAATTCTCAAGTCATGTCCCCTTGTTTGAATCTTCCCTACTCTCAATGGGAAAAGCTTATCCACGTCCACTCTGTCTAACCCGCTCATAATTTTAAAGACCTCTATCAAGTCCCCTCTTAACCTTCTGCGCTCCAAAGAATAAAGACCTAACTTGTTCAACATTTCTCTGTAACTTAGTTGCTGAAACCCAGGCAACATTCTAGTAAATCTCCTCTGTACTCTCTCTATTTTGTTGACATCCTTCCTATAATTAGGCGACCAAAATAGTACACCATACTCCAGAATTGGCCTCAACAATGCCTTTTACAATTTTAACATTACATGCCAACTTCTATACTCAATGCTCTGATTTATAAAGGCCAGCACACCAAAAGCTTTCTTTACCACCCTATCTACAAGAGATTCCACCTTCACAGTTATTCCTAGATCCCTCTGTTCAACTGCATTCCTCAATTCGCTACCATTTACCGTGTACGTCCTATTTTGATTTGTCCTGCCGAGATGTAGCACCTCACATTTGTCAGCATTAAACTCCATCTGCCATGTTTCAGCCCACTCTTCCAAATGGCCTAAATCTCCCTGTAGACTTTGAAAATCTACTTCATTATCCATAACACCACCTATCTTAATATCATCTGCATACTTACTAATCCAATTTTCCACACCATCATCCAGTTCATTGATGTACATGACAAACAACAGTGGACCCAACACAGACCCCTGAGGCACCCCACTAGTCACCGGCCTCCAACCTGACAAACAGCCATCCACCATTACTCTCTGGCATCTCCCATTCAGCCACTGTTGAATCCATCTTGCTACTCCACCATTAATACCCAACAATTGAATCTTCTTAACCAACCGTCCATGAGGAACCTTGTGAAAGGCCTTACTGAAGTCCATATAGACAACATCCACTGCTTTACCCTCATCAAAATACCCTTGTAACCTCTTCGAAAAATTCAAGAAGATTAGTCAAGCATGACCTTCCAGGCACAAATCCATGTTGACTGTTCCTAATCAGACCCTGCTTATCCAGATGCTTATATATATTATCTTTAAGTATCCTTTCCATTAATTTGCCCATCGCTGATGTCAAACTAACAGGTCTATAATTGCTAGGTTTACTCTTCGAACCCTTTTTAAACAACGGAACAACATGCGCAGTACGCCAATCCTCCGGCACTATTCCCGTTTCTAATGACATTTGAAATATTTCTGTCATAGCCCCTGCTATTTCTACACTAACTTCCCTCAATGTCCTAGGGAATATCCTGTCAGGACCTGGAGACTTATCCGTTTTCATATTTTTCAAAAGTGTCCGCACCTCTTCTTTGAATCTCACAGTTTCCATTGCTACTGCTTGTTTCCCTTACCTCACATAATTCCATATCCTTCTCCTTCGTGAATACCGAAGAAAAGAAATTGTTCAATATCTCCCCCATCTCTTTTGGCTCTGCAGATAGCTGTCCACTCTGACTCTCTAATGGACCAATTTTATTCCTTGTTATCCTTTTGCTATTAATATAGCTGTAGAAACCCTTTGGATTTACTTTCACCTTACTTGCCAAAGCAACCTCATATCTTCTTTTAGCTTTTCTAATTTCTTTCTTAATATTCTTTTTACATTCTTTATACTCCTCAAGCACCTCATTTACTCAATGCTGCCTATAATTATTGTAGATCTCTCTCTTTTTCCGAACCAAGTGTCCAATTTCCCTTGAAAACCATGGCTCTTTCCATTTTTTACTATTTCCTTTCAACCGAACAGGGACATAAAGATTCTGTACTCTTAAAATTTCACCCTTAAATGTCCTCCATTTTTCTTCTACATCCTTCCCATAAAACAACATGTCCCAATTCATTCCTTTTAAATCCTTTCGCATCTCCTCAAAGTTAGCCTTTCTCCAAACAAAAATCTCAACCCTAGGTCCAGTTCTGACCCTCTCCATAATTATATTGAAACTAATGGCATTGTGATGACTGGACCCGAAGTGCTCCCCGACGCATACCTCCGCCACCTGCCCTGTCTCATTTCCTAACAGGAGGTCCAGCACTGCCCCTTCTCTAGTAGGTACCTCTATGTATTGCTGCAAAAAACTATCTTGCACACATTTTCCTCGAAAAATTCTATAAGATTCGTCAGACACGATTTACCTTTCGTAAATCCATGCTGAATTTGTCCAATGGGATAGCACCACTTTCCAAATGTGCTGCTATCCCATCTTTAATAACTGACTCTAGCAGTTTCCCCACTACCGATGTTAGACTAACTGGTCTGTAATTCCCCGTTTTCTCTCTCCCTCCCTTTTTAAAAAGTGGGGTTACATTAGCTACCCTCCAATCCTCAGGAACTACTCCAGAATCTAAAGAGTTTTGAAAAATTATCACTAATGCATCCACTATTTCTGGAGCTACTTCCTTAAGTACTCTGGGATGCAGCCTATCTGGCCCTGGTGATTTATCGGCCTTTAATCCATTCAATTTACACAACACCACTTCCCGACTAACCTGGATTTCACTCAGTTCCTCCATCTCCTTTGACCCGCGGCCCCCTGCTATTTCCGGCAGATTATTTATGTCTTCCTTAGTGAAGACGGAACCAAAGTAGTTATTCAATTGGTCCACCATATCCTTGTTCCCCATGATCAATTCACCTGTTTCTGACTGCAAGGGACCTACATTTGTTTTAACTAATCTCTTTCTCTTCACATACCTATAAAAACTTTTGTTGTCAGTTTTTATGTTCCCTGCCAGTTTTCTTTCATAATCTATTTTCCCTTTCCTAATTAAGCCCTTTGTCCTCCTCTGCTGGTCTCTGAATTTCTCCCAGTCCTCTGGTATGCTGCTTTTTCTGGCTAATTTGTACGCATCATCTTTTGCTTTGATACTATCCCTGATTTCCCTTGTTATCCACGGATGCACTACCTTACCTGATTTATTCTTTTGCCAAACTGGGATAAACAATTTTTGTAGTTCATCCATGCAGTCTTTAAATGCCTTCCATTGCGTATCCACCGTCAACCCTTTTAGAACTAATTGCCAGTCAATCTTGGCCAATTCACGTCTCATACCCTCAAAGTTACCTTTCTTTAAGTTCAGAACCATTGTTTCTGAATTAACAATGTCACTCTCCATCCTAATGAAGAACTAAACCATATTATGGTCACTCTTGCCCAAGGGGGCACGCACAACAAGACTGCTAACTAACCCTTCCTCATTACTCAATACCCAGTCTAGAATAGCCTGCTCTCTCGTTGGTTCCTCTACATGTTGGTTTAGATAACTATCCCGCATACATTCCAAGAAATCCTCTTCCTCAGCACCACTGCCAATTTGATTCACCCAATCTATATGTAGATTGAAGTCACCCATTATAACTGTTTTGCCTTTGTTGCACGCATTTCTAATTTCCTGCTTGATGCCATCCCCAACTTCACTACTACTGCTAGGTGGCCTATATAATTCTGCCCCTTAGTGTTTCGCAGCTCTACCCATACCGATTCCACATCCTCCAATCTAATGTCCTTCCTTTACACTGTGTTAATCTCCTCTCTAACCAGCAACGCTACCCCACCTCCTTTTCCTTTCTCTCTATCCCTCCTGAATATTGAATGTTCAGCTCCCAGCCTTGGTCACCCTGGAGCCATGTCTCCGTGATCCCAACTATATCATAATCATTAATAGCTATCTGCACGTTCAACTCATCCACCTTATTACGAATGCTCCTTGCATTGAGACACAAAGCCTTCAGGCTTGTTTTCACAATGATCTTACCCCTTATACAATTATGTTGAAAAGTAACCCTTTTTGATTTTTGCCCTGGATTTGTCTGCCTGCCACTTTTACTTTTCACCTTGCTACCTATTGTTTCCGCCCGCATTTTACACCCATCTGTTTCTCTGCTCACCCATTTAAGAACCCCACCACCTCTTATTCTCTGTTTTTTATTTTTTTCTTCTTTCCCCCCTACATGTTGGGTCTGAGTGCTTTCCTTCTCTGCCTCCTGCCTCACACACTGTCTAATAGCTTTCTCTATTTGAGTCCCTCCCCCCAACCATTCTAGTTTAAAGTTTTACCTCTGGCTAGGGGAGAATAAGTGTTGGGCACGGACTAGAAGGGCCGAGATGGCCTGTTTCCGTGCTGTAATTATTTTATGGTTATATGGGTATATGATTCCAATTTGGCCGAAACCTGGTATATTATATTAGAGATTCATTATACAACATGTTTTTGTTGTTGAAGCCAATGGAAGAACAATTGAGTGTGTAATGTGTGGTAATGAAGCATCATATCTTTCAGCGGTATGATTCCTGTTCCACTAGCAGAAAGGAATCACCAGCAGTGGTGGTGTAAACGTACACATTTTTGAGTGCATGCAATGGGAATCTGCACATTGACTACAGAAGTTTAGGGGGAACATTAGGGGGAACTTCTTTACTCAGAGAGTGGTAGCTGTGTGGAATGAGCTTCCAGTGGAAGTGGTGGAGGCAGGTTCGATGTTATCCTTTAAAAATAGATTGGATGGGTATATGGACGGGAAAGGAATGGAGGGTTATGGTCTGAGTGCAGGTAGATGGGACTAGGGGGAAGTATTTTATTTTTAATTAAAAAAAAAAAAAAAAAAAAAAAAATTAAATGTTCGGCACGGACTTGAAGGGCCGAGATGGCCTGTTTCTGTGCTGTTATGGTTATATGGTTATATGGTTATATGACTGTGGATGCCAGAAGTCCTACACCTTAAATACTGCCCTTCTTCAACTAATGTAACTTTGTGTTGAGGCTAGCAACTCCATAAAAAATACTTCCTTGCTCACAACTGTATAGTTAGAAATGATCACACAGTTCACATGGAGATAATGCTGTTTCTCACACTGGGGATGTTGTGTGAGAAAATAAAATTGTGCACTGAACTCAGGATAGAACTAAACAAATCAAAATTGGTTATCCCCCGTCCTCTACAGGTGTATGTTTGTAATCTACTACAATTTCTAACATGATACAGTATATCCTTGATGAGACTCATCAAGGTATAAAATCAGAAAAGACAAAGGACAAAGGAAATTTATTGTCACATACACCAAATGGTGTAGTGAAATTTGATCTTGCCATGCAGCACAAATAGACACAACATTAAAGAAATTGAACATAAAACATAAAAACATCCCCCCACAATGGATCCCACTGTGGGGGAAGGCACAAAGTCCAGTCCATATCCCCTTGTCCACCCATAGTCTGCCCTATATAGGCCTCCACAGTCACCGCTACGGGGGCCGATGTTACAGGCCCTTCTTCGCCGGGTGATGGTGCTCCGGCGTCGGGAGAACCCTCTCAGTAGCTTGGGACACCTGGAACGGCCGTCTCCCTACTGGAGTCCGTGGCTTCCGAAGCCGACAGGCCGCGCTCGATCGAGCTCCACCACTGGCGATCTCGTCGCGAGATCCCAGGCTCCCGATGTAAAGTTCAGCGCCGCCGCCCGCAGCTGTCCGCTCCACAGTCCCACAGCTCCGTGATGTTCACCGGCGGTCCCAGCTCACCGGAGTTCCAGCGCGGCGACCCGGGCAAGGCATCGCCCGCTCCGCTCCGCGATAGCGCTCCAGCGCTGTGCCGCCGCCGAAGCTGAGGTTCTGGGCGGTCCCCTCAGGAAACGCCGCTCCAGGCCCGCTGGTAGGCCGCGAGGACAGGTCGACGGTGCAGCCCGGAGAAAAGCTGCCTCTCCGACCAGGTATGGACCCTAGAAAGTAGTTTCCCCCTCCCCCCCCCACATAAAAAAGAATAGAACTCCTAAAAACAAAACAACTAATTAACTAAAAATAAAAAAAAGATGAAAACGGACAGCTGCAGGCTGGGCAGCCATACCACACAGGACGGTGCCCCCTAGGGGGCATGAACATTGAATTCTCCCAATTTTGCTAGCCCTTGCTGTCTCCTCCCCTTCCTCAGCCCTCTGGTTGTCTCCTCCCATCCCTCAGCCCTCGGGCTCCTCCTCCGCCTTTTTTCCTTTCTTCTCCCCACCCCCTACTATCAGTCTGAAGAAGGGTTTCGGCCCGAAACGTTGCCTATTTCCTTCGCTCCATAGATGCTGCTGCACCCGCTGAGTTTCTCCAGCATTTTTGTGTACCTATAAAATCAGAATGTGTGCATACCAAGCACCAAACATTGATTGCATTATTCTCTAAAGCATTCAAACTGATTAAATTTGCACTTCCATTTGTGAGTGGTTGTGGATATTTAAAATCTATTGGAAAGTCAAAGCTGCACGGACATCCTATTTCTTAATGGTGGCAAAGCACAGCAAATAAAAATGTTGAACATATGAACTGGAGTCGGCCAGGTGGAGCATTAACCTACTATAGACAATAGAAAATAGGTGCATGAGTAGGCCATTCAGCCCTTTAGAGCCAGCACCGCCATTCACTGTGATCATCCTATTCAGTACACTGTCCCTGCTTTCTCATCTCTTGATCCCTTTATCCTTAAACGGGCAGATGCTGTCTGTGTGGAGTTTGTATGTTCTCCCTTTGACCACATGGGTCTTCTCTGGGTGATCTGGTATCCTCCCACATTCCACAGATGTGTAAGTTTGCAGGTTAATTGTCTTCTGTGAATTGTCCCTAGCATGTAGGATAGAACGAATGTGCACAGGTGATTGTTGGTCGGTACGGACTCTGGGGGCCGAAGGGCCTGTTTGCACGCTGTGGCACTAAACTCAACTAAACTCAACTAAATTGTGTATATAAACTCTCTGTATAACTTGTTATCACCCAGCCCTCACCCAACAATGGACCATTGTGAACTCCACCTTTCCTTAATCATCATTATCTTTAGCATGTCATTCATTCTATGTACCCCCTATATCTCTCGTTTCCCTTTTTCCTGCCGCTCAGGATGAAGAAGGGTCTTGACCTGAAACGTCACCTATTCCTTTTCTCCAGAGATGCTGACTGACCCACTGAGTTACTCCACTGACCCATGGAGGAGTTGCTTTACTGATCAAGGAGAATGTCATTCCAAGAGGATAGACTGGAGGGTTCACCTATTGAGGTGAACTAGGTAAAGTTTAGGTAGAACTCAAAATTAAGAAAGGTGCAATCACTCAAATGGCATTATACTATTGGACTCCCAATACCCAGCAGGAGATAGAGTAACACAGATGTTGACAGATTACTAAAAGATGCATAAGCAACAGTGTTGTTGTAGAGGGTGACTAATTTGCCCAACATTGACTGCGACATTGTGCAAAAGTCTTTATTAGTTTCATTAAGTTTAATTTATTGTCACGTGTACCGGGGTACAGTGAAAAGCTTTTGCTGCATGCTAACCAATCAATAGAAAGACAATACCAGATTACAATCGATGACACAAAGATGGGTGGCAGTGTGTTGTGAAGAGGATGTTAGGAGGTTGCAGGGTGACCTGGACAGGTTGAGTCAGTGGGCAGATGCGTGGCTGATGCAGTATAATATAGATAAATGTGAGGTTATCCACTTTGGTGGCAAAAACAAGGGGGCAGATTATTATCTCAACAGGGTTAGGTTAGGTATGAGGGAGGTACAGCGAGACCTGGGCGTCCTCGTACACCGGTCACTGAAAGTTGGCTTGCAGGTACAGCAGGCAGTGAAGAAAGCTAATGGAATGTTGGCCTTCATAACAAGAGGATTCTTCTGCAGTTGTATAGGGCTCTGGTAAGACCACATCTGGAGTATTGTGTACAGTTTTGGTCTCCTAATTTGAGGAAGGACATCCTTGTGATTGAGGCAGTGCAGCGTAGGTTCACGAGATTGATCCCTGGGATGGCGGAACTGTCATATGAGGAAAGATTGAAAAGACTAGGCTTATATTCACTGGAGTTTAGAAGGATGAGGGGGTATCTTATAGAAACATATAAAATTATAAAAGGACTGGACAAGCTAGATGCAGGAAAAATGTTCCCAATGTTGGGCAAGTCCAGAACCAGGGGCCACAGTCTTAGAATGAAGGGGCTATTTAATACTGAGGTGAGAAAAAACGTTTTCACCCAGAGAGTTGTGCATTTGTGGAATTCCCTGCCGCAGAGGGCAGTGGAGGCCAAATCACTGGATGGATTTAAGAGAGAGTTAGATAGAGCTCTAGGGGCTAGTGGAATCAAGGAATATGGGGAGAAGGCAGGCACGGGTTATTGATTGGGGACGATCAGCCATGATCACAATGAATGGTGGTGCTGGCTCGAAGGGCCGAATGGCCTCCTCCTGCACCAATTTTCTATGTTTCTATGTTTCTTTGAACCATCCGCAGTGTACAGATACATAATAAAGGTAATATCGTGAATAACATTTATTGCAAGATAAAACCAGTCCGATCAAAGATAGTCTGAGGGTCACCAATAAGGTTGATAATAGATCGGGACTGTTCTCTCGTTCTCGATAGGATGGTTCAGTTGCCTGATAACAGCTGGGAAGAAACTGTCCCCGTATTTGGAGGTGTGCGTTTTCACACTTCTATATCTTTTGCCTGATTGGAGCGGGGAGAAGAGGGAGTGGCCATGGTGCGAGTTGTCCTTGATTTTGCTGCTGGCCTTGCCGAGGCAGCGTGAGGTATAAATGGAGTCAATGGAAGGGAGGTTGGTTTGTGTGATGATCTGAGCTGCGTCCACAATTCTCTATACTTTCTTGCGGCCTTGGATGGAGCTGTTCCCAAACCATGCTGTGGTGCATGCTGATAACATGCTTTCTATGGCACAACTGTAGAAATTGATAAGAGATTTTGTGGATATGCTGAACTTCCTAAACTTTCTAAGGAAGTAGAGGCATTGGTGTGCTTTCTGGCCTTGATATGGCTAGTCCAGGACCAGTTGTTGGTGATTTTTATTCCTAGGTATTTGAAGCTTTTAACCATCCCCACTTCGGTGCCGTCAATGTATACTGGGGTATGTGCTTCCTGAAATTAATTACTATCTCCTTTGTCTTGCTGACATTGAGAGAAAGGTTGTTGTCTCAACACCAGGATACTAGGTTATCACCTCCTGCCTGTACCCCGTTTCATCTTTATTTGATATCCGGCCCACAATGGTGGTGTTGTTTGCGAATATGTAAATTGAATCAGATTTGTACTTGACTGCAGTCATGGGTTTCCAAGGAGTAAAGAAGGGGGCTAAGAATTAATCCTTGCAGAGCACGGATGCTCCATGGAGTGGAGCATTAGGTATATCCAAGGGGGGTTCTGAAACAGTATATGGATAGTGCAATTCAAGAAAGATGATATTGGACCTTGTATTGGGAAACAAACCTGGGCAAGTGACGTGCTTCAGTGGAAGAGCATTTTAGGAACAGTGATCACAACTCCATAAGTTTTAAAGAGTCACAAGGAACTGCAGATGCTGGTTTACTAAAAAGGTCACAAAGTGCTGAGGTAACTCAGAAGGTTAGTCAGCATAACTGGAGAACATGGATCGGTGAGGTTTTGGTTCAGAATCTTTCCCGACGTGAAATGTCACCTCTTTATGTTCTCTAGAGATGCTGCCTGACCCGTTGAATTACTCTGGCAATTAATGTTATTTTAGGATAGTTATGAATAAAGGTAAATCTGGATCTTGAGGATGGTACTAAATTGGGGTGAGGCAGATTACAGCAATATTACACACCAGTAAGGGAGAGCAAATTGGTAGCAGTTGTTATTGGTTAAGTCCACATCTGCTAAGTGGGAGTCATTTACAGGCCATCTTTTGGCGGTCTCAAGAACGACAACGGAAGTTTTAAACTGATCTTTATTCGAAAGTTCGGTTTTCAGTATACAGGTTCTCGAGACACGTCTGGCCACGTCTGGTCAGCGCTGAACTAACCGCGCAAAAGCAAAACCTCGCGAAAACAAGCAGCCCCTCCCGAGTCACGTGATTGCGGCATCCGAACGGCGGGTTCGATATCCGTGTGCGCCAGCAGGCGCCGCTACATGCCCCCCCCGAATCCGCGGTACGGAAACGCACGGGTAACCGGACGGTTCGACCGGAACGTGTAGTCCGAGGTCGCGGGGCGAGCGTAACAGTAGCGGCCGGCAAAACAAAACCGGAGGGACGCGAAATACGCGAACGAGGGACGGGCGTAACAAAGGGGACCGGCGAGACATGACTGGGGGTAACAGGTGCAGAGGGCTGACAGACGCCCGCTACGCCGCGGAGTAGCCACTGTCACTGGGCTATCCTGGTCGACGTGTGCTGGCTTAAGGTGGCTCACAGAGACGAACTCCTCCTTGCCAACCATGTCCAACGTGAACGTCGAAACACCAGTACTGAGCACCCTGTACGGACCCTCGTACACCCGCTGTAACGGCGAGCGATGAGCATCTCTACGGAGAGAAACAAAAGCACAATCCCGTAACATAGAAGGCACATGCACAGCAGACGAACCATGCCGAGAAGTGGGAACCGGGAGCAAAGCGCGTGCCCGCTCGCGAAGTCAAGGTAACAACGCCGAAACCGGGACCTCTTGATCCCGGGGGACGGGGATGAAGTCACCAGGAACTCGCAAAACCGTGCCGTAAACCAACTCGGCCGAAGAGGCTTTGAGGTCCTCCTTAGGCTTGGTTCTGATGCCTAGGAGGACCCAAGGCAACTGGTCGACCCAATCTGGGCCAGCGAGTCGAGCTTTTAACGCCGACTTGAGGTGCCTGTGGATACGCTCAACCAAACCGTTGGACTCTGGGTGATACACGGTGGTCTGATGCAGCTTCGCGCCATACAGCTGCGCCATACCACTCCACAGGGAGGACGTGAACTGGGCCCCACGATCGGTAGTGATATCGGAGGGAACCCCAAAATGAGAGATCCAATTGGAGACACAATGGCCCTCGCGCATGCCCCAGCGGAGGTATCCATTAACGATATCGCCTCCGTCCACCTGGTAAACCTGTCCACGATAGTCAGTAGGTGAGTTGCCCCACGTGAACACGGCAAGGGACCCACCAGGTCAACATGGATATGCAGGAACCTGCCTTCCGGGACGGCGAAATCCTGGACCGGCGGGTGTACATGTCTCTGCACTTTGAAGGTCTGGCATGGGATGCAGGAACGAGCCCATGCTGCGACAAGCTTCCTCAACCCGTGCCAGACGAACTTCGCCGCGACCAAGGCAGAGGTGGTGCAAATGGACGGGTGCGCTAGGCTGTGGATAGTGTCGAAAATCCGACGCTGCCAAGCAACCGGGACAATGGGACGGGCTTTGCCCGTGGAGATATCGCAAAAGACTCGCACACCGGTGGCGCTGCAAGGCACCATAGCCTGCTTGAGACCTGATTCAGCATTGCGGTAAACCTCCATACTGGCAACTGCCTGTTGGGCAGCGGCCAGCTCCTCATAATCGATGCCCAGAGTTAGCGCCAAAACTTTGGGCAGCGCTGGATGGGACAGTGCGTCAGCCACAACGTTCAGCTTCTCTGCCACATGCCGAATATCGGACGTGAATTCGGAAATGTAGGCGAGGTGCCGTTGCTGTCTGGCAGACCAGGGGTCAGATACCTTGGTCAAGGCGAACGTTAGTGGCTTGTGGTCTGTGAATGCGGTGAAAGCGCGCCACTCCAGGAAATAACGGAAATGGCGGATCGCTAGGTAGAGCGCAAGCAGTTCCCGGTCGAAACCGCTATACTTAACTTCGGGGGCTCGCAGCTGCCTGCTGAAAAATGCCAGCGGCACCTAGCGACTACCTACATGCTGCTCGAGGACGGCGCCTACCGCAACGTCAGAAGCGTCCACGGTTGGGCCGTTTGGGCTGATGCCCTAGGGTGTTCTAGCATAGTGGCGTTGGCCAATGCAGTCTTAGCCCCCTCGAACGCCTTCTGCGCCTCGTTGGACCAGACCAGGTCCTTAGGCTTACTGGCCAGGCATTGGAACAACGGCCGCATGATGGCAGCTGTTGACGTGACGAATTGGTGGTAGAAATTAACCATCTCGATAAACTCCTGTAGACCCTTGGGAAGCGACGGATAGCGTCGACCTTTTCGGGCAGCGGCTGTGCGCCGTGGGAGGTGATGCTGTGATTCAAGAACGAAATGGAACGCAATCCGAACTGGCACTTCGCGGGGTTGATCACCAACCCGTGTTTGCGCAGCCATTCGAAAAGTAGGCGGAGGTGCCTGACGTGCTCTGCCTGCGAGCTGCTGGCCACCAGAATATCATTGAGGTAGATGAAAATAAATGTCAAACCCCGACCGACCTGATCCATTAACCTCTGGAACTCCTGAGCAGCGTTCTTCAGGCCAAAAGGCATTCTAAGCCATTCGAAAAGGCCGAAAGGGGTGATGGTGGCCCTTAGGGACGTCGTCGGGATGGAGTGGAATCTGGTTATACCCGCGAATGAGGTCGACCTTCGAGAAGAAGGTTGCGCCTTCCAGATGGGCCGAGAAATCCTGGATGTTCGGGACTGGGTACTGATCGGCTGTGGTTACCGCGTTCAAACGGCGGTAATCACCGCAAAGTCTCCAGCCCCCGAACGCTTTGGGCACCATGTGTAGCGGGGAAGCCCAAGGGCTATCCGACCGCCGGACAATCCCCATGTCCTCCACAAGCTGGAACTTGTCTCGTGCAGCTTATCGGGCGGGAGACGGCGCGTGCGGGCATGTACCGGTGGGCCCTCAGTGGGAATGTGGTGGACCAAGCCATGACAGGGCACGGCCCCGTCGAACCGGGGCGTGAGCTACCCTGGTAAATCGGCGAGCAGGGCTGTGAACGGTTGCTGGATCTCAGCTACATCGTCAAGTTGCTGTAGGGGCGTGGACTGAACGCACGGCTTGGCAGGGCACAGTTCCGACACAGGGACCATGCGTTCACCTTTCACATCAACTAACAGGGAGAACGCGTGCAAGAAATCGGCCACCAGGATCGGTTGGGCGATGTCAGCAACGATAAACTTCCACCTGTACTGGCGGGAGTCTAAATTTAGGTCCATGGTTCGTATTTGGTGATGGACGGCGGGTCCCTGATGTAGGGCAACAGCCTCGAGGCACAGTCCTGCGGCAATGCACCCACCACATGGAAATACATTGTGTCGTCCGCTACGATGCGATGGAGTTGAAACTCTGCCTCAACCACACCTGAGGTTGATTGGGCCAAAACGATGGCAATTTGAAGGCCGGTGCGCTCTGCTGACTGATTCTGCGGGAACGCTGTCTTCCTGCATAATTCGCTTGTCTAACGACGGCTAGACAGGTCGGGGTCACCAATTTGGCGGTCTCAAGAACGACAACTGAAGTTTTAAACTGATCTTCATTCGAAAGTTCGGTTTTCAGTATACAGGTTCTCTAGACACGTCTGGCCACATCAGTGGTCAGTGCTGAACCGCGCGAAAACAAAACCGCACGAAAACAAGCAGCTCCTCCCGAGTCACTTGACCGTGGCTTCTGAACGCCGGGTTCGATATCTGTGTGCGTCAGTAGGCGCCGCTACAAGCTTACAGTTTAGGATCAGCTTGTTCAAGTTAGAAGGAAGGATAAGGACAACTAAAGCAGTTGGAAATTCGGTCAAAAATAAAAAGGAAGCATATGCTAGGTTTAAAAAAACAAGTGGCAACACAACAAACAATGGCAACACCAGTACATAGAGGAGTAAATAAGGCGTATGGTATGCTTGCTTTCATAGGTTGGGGCATTTAATATAATCTTGAGCTTTATAGGACTTTGGTTAAGCCACATTTGGAGTACAGTGGGTAGACAGAAATGCTGGAGAAAATCAGCTGGTGAGGCAGCATTTATGGAGAGAAGGAATAGGTGACGTTTCGGGTCGAGACCCTTCTTCAGACTGATGTGGGGGTGGGGGGGGGCAGGAAAAAAAAAGGAAGAGGCAGAGACAGTGGGCTTGTGGGAGAGCAAGGAAGGGGAGGGGAAGGAAGGAGAAAGCAAAGACTATCTGAAATTGGACAAGTCAATGTTCATACCGCTGGAGTGTAAACTACCCAAACAAAATATGAGGTGCGGTTCCTTCAATTTGCACTGGGCCTCACTCTGGCAATGGAGGAGGCCCAGGACAGAAAGTTCGGATTCGGAATGGGAGGGGGAGTTGAAGTTCTGAGCCACTGGGAGATCAGGTTGGTTAGTACAAACTGAGCGGAGGTGTTAGGCGAAGCGATCGCCAAGCCTACGCTTGGCCTCACCGATGTTGAGAAGTTGACACCTGGTGCAGCGGATGCAGTAGATGAGGTTGGAGGAGATGCAGGTGAACCTCTGCCTCACCTGGAAAGATTGCTTGGGTCCTTGGATGGAGTCGAGGGGGGAGGTAAAGCGACAAGTGTAGCATTTCTTGCGGTTGCAAGGGAAAGTACCCGGGGAGGGGGTGGTTTGGGTGGGAAGGGATGAATTGTCCAGGGAGTTACGGCGGGAACGGACTCTGCGGAAAGCAGACAGGGGAGGAGATGAGAAGATGTGGCCAGTGGTGGATTCCCGTTGGAGGTGGCAAAAATGTCGGATGATTATACGTTGTATGTGACAGCTGATAGGGTGGAAGGTGAGGACAAGGGGGACTCTGTACTTGTTACGAGTAGGGGGATGGGGAGTGAGAGCGGAGCTACAGGATATAGAGGAGACCCTGGTGAGAGCCTCATCTATAATAGATGAGGGGAACCCCCGTTTCCTATAGAATGAGGACATCTTCGATGCCCTGATGTGGGACACCTCATCCTGAGTGCAGATGTGATGTAGACGGAGGAATTGGGAGTAGGGAATAGAGTCCTTACAGGAAGCAGTGTGGGAAGAAGTGTAGTCCAGATAGCCGACGTCAAAAAATCCTTCAGAGGGGTGAACCCTCGAAAAGCGGCTGGACCTGATAGTATACCCAGTCGTATTCTAAAAACCTGTGCGGACCAACTGGCTGGAGTTTTTACGGACATTTTCAAACTCTCACTTCTGAGGTCTGAGATTCCCACCTGCTTTAAATGGGCATCAATCATACCAGTGCCCAAGAAGAGCAAGGTGATGTGCCTCAATGACTATCGACCAGTGGCACTTACGTCGGTGGTGATGAAGTGCTTTGAGAAGTTGATCATGGCGCAAATCAACTCCTACCTCGACAAAAACCTGGACCCACTGCAGTTCGCTTACCGCCACAACAGTTCAACGGTGGATGCAATCTCACTGGCTCTCCACTCCACTCTGGACCACTTGGACAACAAAAACTGATATGTCAGGCTGTTATTCATTGATTACTGCTCGGCATTTAATACAATCATCCCCATCCAAGCTGGTTACCAAACTCGCAGAACTGGGTCTCTGCGCATCCCTCTGCAATTGGATCCTCGACTTCCTCATTCACAGACCACAGACTGTTCGAATTGGTGGAAAGGTGTCAGCCTCGATAACAATCGGCACGGGAGCACCTCAAGGCTGCGTGCTCAGCCCCCTGCTGTACTCACTCTATACTCATGACTGCGTAGACGGTCATAGTGCAAACTCCATCATCAAGTTCACTGACAACACCACTGTTGTGGGACGTATCACTCAGCCATGATCATATTGAATGGCGGTGCAGGCTCGAAGGGCCGAATGGCCTACTCCTGCACCTATTTTCTATGTATCTATGTATCTATGGGGACCACTCATAGTATTGAAGAGAGATCGACCGACTGATCAAATGGTGCCAGTACAATAACCTGGTCCTCAACACCAGCAAAACCAAGGAACTGATTGTGGACTCTGGAAGAGGTAGGATGGGGACCCACAGTCCCGTTTATATCAACGGGTCGATGGTTGAAAGGGTCAAGAGCTTTAAATTCCTGGGCGTGCACATCTCTGAAGATCTCTCTTGGTCCAAGAACACTGATGCAATTATAAAGCACATCAGCGCCGCTACTTCATGAGAAGATTACGGAGAGTCGGTATGTCAAAGAAGACACTCTCTAACTTCTACAGGTGCACAGTAGAGAGCATGCTGACCGGTTGCATCGTGGCTTGGTTCGGCAACTTGTGTGCCCAGGAGAGGAAAAGACTACAAAAAGTAGTAAACACTGCCCAGTCCAGTGCCCAGTCCTTCATCGGCTCTGACCTCCCTACCATCGTGGGGATCTATCGCAGTCGCTGCCTCAAAAAGGCTGGCAGCATCATCAAGGACCCACACCATCCTGGTCACACACTCATCTCCCCGCTACCTTCAGGTAGAAGGTACAGCGGCCTGAAGACTGCAACGTCCAGGGTACACAAAAATGCTGGAGAAACTCAGCGGGTGCAGCAGCATCTATGGAGCGAAGGAAATAGGCAACGTTTCGGGCCGAAACTCTTCTTCAGACTGATCAGACCCCCATCAGTCTGAAGAAGGGTTTCGGCCCGAAACATTGCCTATTTCCTTCGCTCCATAGATGCTGCTGCACCCGCTGAGTTTCTCCAGCATTTTTGTGTACCTTCGATTTTCCAGCATGTGCAGTTCCTTCTTTAACACTGCAACATCCAGGTTCAGGAATAGCTACTTCCCCACAGCCATCAGGCTATTAAACTCAACTCAAACAAAACTCTGAACATTAATAGCCCATTACTGTTTATTTGCACTTTATCTGTTTTATATATTCATGTGTGTATATATTTATATAATGGTATATGGACACACTGATCTGTTCTGTATTGATGCCTCCTATATTCTGTTGTGCTGTAGCAAAGCAAGAATTTCATTGTCCTATCTGGGCCACATGACAATAAACTCTCTTGAATCTTGAATCTTGAATCATGGGAGTCCGTGGGTTTGTAGAAGTCGGTTACCTGCAATGGAGATGGTGAGGTCTAGAAACGGTAGATGAAATGTCAGAAATGGTCCAGGTGAATTTGAGAGTGACTTTGGAGTATAGTGTGCAGTTTTAGTTGCCTCATTACAGAAAGGATGTGGAGGCTTTGGAAAGGGTGCAGAGGAGGTTTACCAGCATAATGCCTTGATTTAGGTGGGATTTTTATAGGAAGAGGTTGGACGATCTTGGATTGTTTTCTCAGTTGCGGGAAGACCTGATAGATGGATAAATAATGAGAGTCATAGATAGGGTATAGTCAGAATCTTTATCCCAGGATGGAAAAATGAAACACTAGAGGGCATTGCTTTAAGGTGAGAGGGGCAAAGTTTAAAGGAGATTTGTGGGACAGTTGTTTTTACACAGAGGGTTGTGCGTGCTTGGAATACACTGCTGAGGGTGGTGGTTAGTGGCATTTAATATACTTTTGGATAGGAATATGAATAAGCAGGGTCTAGGAAGGAACTGCAGATATTGGTTTAAACTGAAGATAGACACAAAATGCTGGAGTAAGTCTGGGGGGACAGGCAGCATCTCTGGAGAGAGGGAATGGGTGACATTTCGGGTTGAGACCCTTCATCTGCAGGGAATGGAAGGATATGTGTTATGTGGAGAAGGTGTGACCTGTGCAAAAAGGACGGGTTGCACTTGAACCTGAGGGGGACCAATATACTGGCGGGGAGATTTGCAAAGGCTACTGGGGAGACTTTAAACTAGAATGGTTGGGGGGAGGGACTCAAATAGAGAAAGCTAGTAAGTGTGTGAGGCAGGAGGCAGAAAAGGGAAGCACTCAGACCCAACATGTAGGGGGGGAAGAAGAAAAAAATAATAAACAGAGAATAAAAGGTGGTGGGTTTCTTAAATGGGTGAGCAGAGAGACAGAGGTGTGTAAAATGAGGGTAGAAGCAATAGGTAGCAAGGTGAAAAGTAAAAGTGGCAGGCAGACAAATCCAGGGCAAAATTCAAAAAGGGTTACTTTTCAACATAATTGTATAAGGGGTAATAGTGTTGTAAAAACAAGCCTGAAGGCTTTGTGCCTCAATGCAAGGAGCATTCATAATAAGGTGGATGAGTTGAATGTGCAGATAGCTATTAATGACTGATATAGTTGGGATCACGGAGACATGGCTCCAGGGTGACCAAGGCTGGGAGCGGAACATCCAGGGATATTCAATATTCAGGAGGGACAGACAGAAAGGAAAAGGAGGTGGTTAGAGAGGAGATTAACGCAATAGAAAGGAAGGACATTAGCTTGGAGGATGAGGAATCGATATGGGTAGAGCTGCGAAACACTAAGGGGCAGAAAACGCTAGTGGGTGTTGTGTACACGCCACCTAACAGTAGTAGTGGAGTTGGGGATGGCATCAAACAGGAAATTAGAAATGCGTGCAACAAAGGTAAAACAGTTAGAATGGGTGACTTCAATCTACATATAGATTGGGTGAATCAAATTGGCAGGGGTGCTGAGGAAGAGGATTTCTTGGAATGTATGCGGGATAGTTTTCTAAATCAACATGTAGAGGAACCAACGAGAGAGCAGGCTATTCTAGACTGGGTATTGAGTAATGAGGAAGGGTTAGTTATCAGTCTTGTTGTGCGTGGCCCCTTGGGCAAGAGTGACCATAATATGGTTGAGTTCTTCATTAGGATGGAGAGTGACATAATTAATTCTGAAACAAGGGTTCTGAACTTAAAGAAAGGTAACTTTAAGGGTATGAGACGTGAATTGGCCAAGATAGACTGGCAATTGATTCTTAAAGGGTTGACGGTGGATGTGCAATGGAAGGCATTTAAAGACTGCATGGATGAACAACAACAATTATTCATCCCAGTTTGGCAAAAGAATATATCAGGGAAGGTAGTGCATCTGTGGATAACAAGGGAAATCAGGGATAGTATCAAAACAAAAGATGAAGCATACAAATTAGCCTGAAAAAGCAGCCTACCAGAGGACTGGGAGAGCAGCAGAGGAGGACAAAGGGCTTAATTAGGATAGGAAAAATTGATTATGAAAGAAAACTGGCAGGGAACATAAAAACTGACTGCAAAAGTTTTTATAGATATGTGAAGAGAAAAAGATTAGTTAAAACAAATGTAGGTCCCTTGCCGTCAGAAAAAGGTGAATTGATCATGGGGAACAAGGACATGGCAGACCAATAGAATAACTACTTTAGTTCTGTCTTCACTAAGGAAGACATAAATAATCTGCCGGAAATAGCAGGGGACCGGGGGTCAAATGAGATGGAGGAACTGAGTGAAATCCAGGTTAGCAGGGAAGTGGTGTTAGGTAAATTGAATGGATTAAAGGCCGATAAATCACCAGGGCCATATAGGCTGCATCCCAGAGTACTTAAGGAAGTAACCCCAGAAATAGTGGATGCATTAGTGATAATTTTTCAAAACTCTTTAGATTCTGGAGTAGTTCCTGAGGATTGGAGGGTAGCTAATGTAACCCCACTTTTTAAAAAGGGAGGGAGAGAGAAAACGGGGAATTACAGACCAGTTAGTCTAACATCGGTAGTGGGGAAACTGCTAGAGTCAGTTATTAAAGATGGGATAGCAGCACATTTGGAAAGTGGTGAAATCATTGGACAAAGTCAGCATGGATTTACGAAAGGTAAATCATGTCCGACGTATCATATAGAATTTTTCGAGGATGTAACTAGTAGAGTGGATAAGGGAGAACCAGTGGATGTGTTATATCTGGACTTTCAGAAGGCTTTCGACAAGGTCCCACATAAGAGATTAGTATACAAACTTAAAGCACATGGTATTGGGGGTTCAGTATTGATGTGGATAGAGAACTGTCTGGCAGACAGGAAGCAAAGAGTGGGAGTAAACGGGTCCTTTTCAGAATGGCAGGCAGTGACTAGTGGGGTACCGCAAGGCTCAGTGCTCGGACCCCAGCTATTTACAATATATATTAATGATTTGGACGATGGAATTGAATGCAACATCTCCAAGTTTGCGGATGACACGAAGCTGGGGGGGGGGGGGGGGCAGTGTTAGCTGTGAGGAGGATGCTAGGAGGCTGCAAGGTGACTTGGATAGGTTGGGTGAGTGGGCAAATGCATGGCAGATGCAGTATAATGTGGAGAAATGTGAGGTTATCCACTTTGGTGGCAAAAACAGGAAAGTAGACTATTATCTGAATGGTGGGCGATTAGGAGAAGGGGAGATGCAACGAGACCTGGCTGTCATGGTACACCAGTCATTGAAAGTAGGCATGCAGGTGCAGCAGACAGTGAAGAAGGCGAATGGTATGTTAGCATTCACAGCAAAAGGATTTGAGTATAGGAGCAGGGAGGTTCTACTGCAGTTGTACAGGGTCTTGGTGAGACCACACCTGGAGTATTGCGTACAGTTTTGGTCTCCAAATCTGAGGAAAGACATTCTTGCCATAGAGGGAGTACAGAAAAGGTTCACCAGACTGATTCCTGGGATGTCAGAACTTTCATATGAAGAAAGACTGGATAGACTCGGCTTGTACTCGCTAGAATTTAGAAGATTGAGGGGGGATCTTATAGAAACTTACAAAATTCTTAAGGGGTTGGACAGGCTAGATGCAGGAAGATTGTTCCTGATGTTGGGGAAGTCCAGAACAAGGGGTCACAGTTTAAGGATAAGGGGGAAATCTTTTAGGACCGAGATGAGAAAAACATTTTTCACACAGAGAGTGGTGATTTTACTTCGGAGTCACTATAGTGATTCCGTGAAGAAGACCTGTCAGGGCGCATGCGCTTCATTACATCTGACGCATTGGCGCACGGACCAGCGGGAGGACAGAGCTCCTCCTGTTATAAGTACTTTTAAAGTAATTTTAAACTCCAGCTAAGTGGGAAAACTTAGCTGGAGTAAGAAGTTGTTTTGCTGTGGTGCTGTGCTTTGTTTTTTACAGGGCACCATGGTTGAAGATGACCAGGAGGAGGCGAGCCGCTGGTAAGCAGGAGAGCCGCAGCAATGCGGTCTGTGAGCGGCTGCCTCGTTCCTCTGCACAGTCGCCGACCGGGAGCGGGGCGACTGCAGACATAGTGCTACAAAGCACCAAAGCCAACGCCAGTCGGGCATAAGGCCACGGGGAAGTCTGGGAGGCCCTCGGACTCAACTGAGTCGGGCCACGACAAGTCCCGTACGGGGCTGGAGACCGTTTTTTAAACGGTTCTCCCAAATGGAGCACCTCATACAGAGGTTGCTCCAGCAACGCACACTCCGGGGGGAGGAGTCGTGTGGGCGGCAGGCTGCAGAAGAGGCTGCGCCGGCAGCACCTTGTAGAGTGCTGCTTGAAGCACCCTCATGGATGAGGTGAGTGCAGAGGGTCAGCTAAGTTCTGATCCTGACTCTGACGGAGACTTAGAACTTAGCGAAGACGGCCATTGTCAGAGGTCCATCTCTGGCAGCACGATTTGCTGTCCCATCAGAGTATGGAGTGCCACTGGGAAAGTGAAGACGGCCGTTGTCAGAGTTCCCTTCTCTGGCAGCACAATTCACTGTCCAGTCAGAGTCTGGAACCGCCAAGAAACAGGAGACCGGGGTAACTGCGAGTTGCTGAAGGTGCCAGCAGTGAACCGGGTCATATGAAGCCAGATGGGCGTGGGCGTGCAGTGCCCAGGAGATGAAGCTGCAGAGAATCCTGAAATTACTTGGCTCAGGAATCACGGCATTCGCTAGAACGGTGGATGGAGAGCATCTGTCGGAGATGCAGCAAAAGGTACTAGGGTTGCTTTGTAGCATCCATTTTGAGATAAATTGTCTCAGGGATAGTGCCATTCGGCCCACCATTATTTCCAAGATTGCAGTACTCTGCCAGCCCAGCAACATACAGCCGGCCAACCTACTCTTCGGAGAGGACCTCGCCAAGCTTGTCAAGGACATGGATGACGAGGCAAAGACGGTGGGCTTGATCAAGCCACTGGCAGTCGGCAAGTTTCCAAAAATGAAAGTACCCCTACAAACGAGGCTGGACCAGGAACAAGTCGGCCGGCAATGCAGATGCGCAGGTGGCATTCTGCAGCGGGAACACGGTCAAACGTCGGCTTTCCCGCCAGGAGCCGGGGACAATGTGATCCACCAGGTACCAAGGAGGTAGATGGGCCTGGTTCTCAGGTGCACATATCAAATGTGACACAACTTAAATCTGGGGGTACATTACATCTGTTTCTGGGATGAATGGAAGCAAATTACCTTAGCTCTGTTTATACAGAGTGTTATTCAAGGGTTTCGAATGGAGTTCAATCCAAATGGTGATTTGCACATTCAGCATGTTCCTGGGAGAACTATTCAGTTTTCATTAACAGAACAGATGGATGTTTAGACTGCGCTTGGAAGCGTATGTGATAAAGGTGTAATTGTAAAGTAGGTTCACAAACCCCATCAATTTGTGTCTAATATTTTCCCAGGCCAAAAAAGAATGGGGGATGTAGTATAGACATTGTAAGATGGAATTGTCACTGCCAAGCAACTGGGTTAAGAGGATGCTATATGGTGACTATAGAACTTAAAGATGCGGATTACTCAATGTCTGTTCATTTGCAGGATAAGAGGATATTTGAAATTCACCTGGATGGATTAACTATGGCACAAAATTGTTAAAACCTATAATAGGCATGCTGAGAGGCCAGGGTCAGGTGCTCATGGCTTATCTCGATGATATCTTGATTACAGGGGTATCCAAGAGAACAGCTGAAGTAACCGGTGGTAGTTGTTAAATCCAATTTTCAAAGATTGGGCATTATTCATCCAGAGAAATCCAAATTAACACCTGACCATTTGGGTCACAATTGATTCAATTAACTGACTCTGCCGAGGGAAAAAGGGTAGAGCTAATTGACAGTTGTATCAAGCTAATGGAGGCACTAAGGATACATTCGGGTCATTATAATAGACCCATGCAGTTATCAGCAGAGGCTGTTTTCTGATTTGCAATGGTGGATTCACCATGTGTCCAGGAGTTCTAGCAAGGTAGTGCTTGACCAGCCTTCCATGATTTTGCAAATGAATGTCAGTGCACTCGGGTGGGGTGTCACGGATACGAGTTTCAGCTGTGGAGGCAGATGGACTGAGCAAGAGGCATCGCTTCTGCAGACATAGGGAATTAACTATTAAGAGCTTTTTATGGATAAGGCTTATTGCTCTAACAAAGGTAACCTGCATGTTCAGTTTCAGATTGACAATACTACGGCAGTGGCATATATATTAATCACATCGGTGGAATCAAGTCAGTATCTTGTGACAGATTGGCTAATCAAATTTGGGCCTGGTGCATTGGAAAAGATATTTGGGTTTCAGCTATTTATTAACCAGGTAGATTCAACATAGTAGCAGACGCCAGGTCACGAAAGTTCCATGACAACACAGATTGGATGTTGAACCAGGAGGTCTTCAATAATATACTATTTATATATGAATGCCAGATATCGATTTGTTTTGCAGTGAGGTTTAACCACCAGCTGCCTAAATATGTTTCATGGGAACCAGACCAGGGGGCAGTTGCAATTGATGCTTTCTCGCTACATTGGGGTGGTATGTTTTTATATATTTTCCCACCATTCTGCCTCATAGGTTGGAGTCTGCAAAAAAATCAAGCAGGATGCCGCTTCGGGGGTGCTTGTAATACCTAATTGCCCGACTCAAGCATGGTTCCCTTTGATGTTACAGTTAGCGATCCAACCTCCTTTGGTGGTTCCCAAGCATAGGAATTTGCTGGAGCATCCGCTAACACGGGAAAGTCATCCGTTATGTGATCGTATTGACTTGTTAATTTTCAGGTTTTAAGAAGGCCATACCTGGGGCAAGGACTGTCTGAGCGAATGGTGGACATGCTCACTGCAACCTGGAGGAAGAGTACTCAAGAGCGGTATATTATATGTAAAAAATGGGAGCAATATTGTGTACAAAATAATATTGACTATAGTACTGCAGGTATTGTGGATATTTTAGAATTGCTGTCGACACTCTACGATGATGAGGGGCTCAGTTATATTGCCATTAATACAGCTTTAAGTGCTTTTCCTCGTATATTTTGATGGGGTCAGGAAAATATCCTATTGGGTTTTCATCATCTCATATCTCGATTGATGAAAGGAATTTCAACTCCAAACCTCCTAAACCCAGGAATATGGCGATCTGGGATGTAAGTGAGGCTCTCAAGATGCTTCGACAGTAGGTTCCTGTCACGTCTCTGAATTTGCCAAACTAACCATGAAAGTGGTTATGCTCTTGGCATTGGTTCAGCATAGCGAGTGCAGATTTTGCAAAAGCTTCTGCTAGACAGGATGGAAGTGGCTGAAGAGAATGTTATGTTATATATTTGCGCCCTGCTCAGAGCAGGCCAGGTGTCACAGGTTTGTTAAAATTGTGTTTCAGCATAACCTACTGATCCATGTTTATGTGTAATGGCACATTTATTTTCATTATATTGAAGCTACAAGGACCTTAAGAAATGTGGAAACAGCATTGTTTATCAGTTACATGAAGCCACACAGGAGAGTGTCAGTTCAGACTATCTTTTTTTTTTTTTTAATTTTTATTTATTAGAAGTACATTACATTACAACCACATACATTAATACTCGTCATTTATATCTTCTTACAATTAATGTACTCCCTTTATTTATTTTTTTACACTAGAGAAAGAAAAGATTGAAAGAGAGAAGAAAGTGAAGGAAAAAGTGCAAGTGTAGAAAAGTGTAGAAAATGTAACAACAAAAAAGGACGAAGACCCTATAAGAGCGAAATTAAAAACAAAAAGAAAAAGAGTTAAGAAATAGGCCCTAAGAAAAGAAAAGAGAAAGAGAAAAAAAAGAAAAACAAATGTTTTTTTTTTTGAGCATCACGTAAATAGGACATACCAACTCTTCAACTATCATCCCCCCTTACCCGACCTCAATTTTTTATTTTTTTAAAGTACTTTTGCACCCTATGTTTGTAATAATTCTATAAATGCAGACCACGTCAGGTGGAAGTGATCTGGTTTACCTGCTAGGAGGAGTCTTATCTCTTCAAGGTGTAATGTTTCAAACATATTTGAAATCCACATATTTATAGTTGGTATTGGAGCCTTCTTCCAAAATTTTAGAATTAGCTTTTTTCCAGTTATTAACCCATAATCCATTAATTTCTTTTGAAACACATTTAGTTCTGGATCATCTTCCGTTATTCCGAAGATAATCCATTCTGCTTTGGGTATCAGTCTTATTTTAAATAACTTTGTAAAGATTTCAAAAATTTCATTCCAAAATTTTTGAATTTTTGTACAGAAGACAAATGAGTGCGCTATAGTTGCTTCTTGGGATTGACATTTATCACAAATAGATGATACGTTTGGGAAAATTTTATGAATTTTAGTTTTCGAATAATATAATCTATGTAAAATTTTAAATTGTATTAAAGTGTGTCTTACATTAATCGAGCATTTATGCACTTTTAATAAGTATTCATTCCAACTTTCCTTTGAAATTTTAATAGCTAACTCTTGTTCCCAGTCTCTTCTGATACCCTCCGTAGATGGTATTTGTGCATTTAAGATAATATTGTACAAATATGATATTAAGTTTGCTGATTCCGCTTTTATCTGCATTGCCTCGTCCAGTACATCTGCTGGGTTATTATGATGATCTTTTATATATTTTTTCAAATAGTCGCATATTTGAAAGTATTTAAAATATTGATTATTTCCGAGTTTATATTTTATTTGTAATTGTTGAAATGAAAGTAATTTTCCAGTTTCATACAAGTCACCAAGCGTTTTAATTCCTAGTCTATCCCATTGTGTATAAGCTTTATCTATAATAGAAGGACTAAACGAAGGGTTATTGACTATAGGTAATAAAAGTGATAAGTTTCTTAATTTTAAATTTTGTTTTATTTGTTTCCAAATACGGATTGTACTATGAATAATTGGGTTCTTATTATAGTTTATGTTATTCAATTTCATTGGAGAGAGGAGGATCGCTCCAATGTTTCTAGAGGAGCAATCCTCTTTCTCCATTACAATCCAGTCTACTTGCTGGGCGGAGTTATCCATCAGTTGAATCATGTTTTTAATATTTACTGACCAATAATAATACATAAAATTAGGTAGTGCTAGACCCCCCAATACTTTAGATTTATTCAGATGGGTTTTTTGTATTCTATGTGATTTATAGTCCCATATAAAATTAGTGATATCTGAGTCGAGTTTTTTAAAAAACTTCTTAGGTAAGTATATAGGAATTGATTGAAATAGGTATAAAATTTGTGGTAAAAAGATCATTTTTATTGCGTTTATTCGGCCTATTAAAGACATCGGAAGCGTTTTCCAGAATTTAATTAATGTATTCAGTTTATTAAGTAGGGGGTCAACATTTGCCCTGAGCATACCTTGATATGCTCTGGTAATTTCGATTCCCAAATATTTAAATTTTTCTGTAGCTATTTTAAAAGGGAATTTTAAAAGATGTGTTGAATCTTTCGGTTTTATTGACATAATTTCACTTTTATTCCAATTTATTCTATATCCAGAAAAAGATCCGAAGTCTTCAATTAAATTTAATATATTTGGTATAGTGATTTGAGGTTTTGTAATATACAATAATATATCATCCGCGTATAAAGATATTTTATTATATGAGTCTTTAGTATTATATCCATGAATATCAGGGTGTATTCTAATTTTTTCTGCTAGCGGTTCAATAATGAGAGCAAACAGCTGTGGTGATAATGAGCATCCTTGTCTATTTCCCCTTGATAGTTGAAATTTCGAGGATAATATGTTATTAGTAAGTATTCTAGCTGTAGGTTTGTTATATAGTAACTTAATCCATAAAATAAAATTCTCTCCCAGTTGAAATTTTTGTAATACTTTATCCATATAATTCCATTCTACTTGATCAAATGCTTTTTCAGCATCCAGCGAAATAATTGATAATTCTTGATCTTCAGATTTGTGTGAGTGCATTATGTTGAGTAGACGTCTCATATTATTAGAAGAGTATCTCTTAGGGATAAACCCTGTCTGATCTGGGTTTATTAATTTACTAATGTATTTACTTAATCTTCTGGCTAATGTTTTCGCTAATATTTTTTGATCTGTGTTTAACAATGCTATAGCTCTATATGAGCCAGGTTCTTCTAAATCCTTATTTTTCTTAGGTATTAATGTAATCGTTGATTCCGCTAATGTATCAGGTAGTATTCGTTTTTTAAAAGCGTATTGGTACATTTTTTGTAATCTTGGTATTATTTTATCATAAAAGCTTTTATAAAATTCATTAGTAAATCCATCAGGGCCTGGTGTTTTTCCATTTTTTAGTGAGTTTATTGTATCTTCTAATTCCTTAATTGAGATTTGTGCACCCAGTTCCTCTTGTTCCTTCAGCTCTAACTTTGGAAGATTACAGGTATCCAAGAACTTTGTGATATTATTAGAATCAATTATCGTTTTAGATGTATACAAATTCTCGTAAAATTGCGCAAATCTTTTATTAATATCCTTCGGTGTTGTTAATAATTCCCCTTTATCTGATTTGATCTTTGGTATAGTATGTTCCTTTTCTCGTTTTTTTAGCTGGCGAGCCAAAAGTTTATGCGGTTTATCCCCAAATTCAAAGTGCTCTTGTTTTGTAATTTGAAAAAGTCTTATAAGTTTGGCAGATAATAATTTATTTAATTTAAATTTTAAAATTATTATTTTATTATGTTTATCTATTGATGGATCTTTAGCATTATCTATATCCATTTGTCTAATAAGTTCTTCTAACTGTCTTTGTTCATTCTTATTCTTTTTATTTTGAAAAGCTTGATATGAAATTATAATACCCCTAATGTATGCTTTAAAAGATTCCCAAAGTAAAGTAGGCGATATATCTGAAGTATCATTTGTTTGAAAAAAGACCTCCATTTGTTCTTTTAAATATATACTCGCTTGTGGATCTTTTAAAATTTGAGAGTTAAATCTCCAGAATGAATTATTCTTAGACAATCCTTCCAGTTTTAAAAAGAAAGTTAGTGGAGAATGGTCTGAAATTGAATTTGTATGATATATTGCATTAGATGTTTGGGGGATTAATTTTGTATCCAGCAGAAAGTAGTCTATACGTGAGTATGTCTTATGTACCATTGAGTAAAACGAATATTCCCTGCCAGTTGGATTCACAATTCTCCAAACATCTGCTATATTAGTGTTATTTATGTAGGTATTGAGGAGTTCCCCAGTTTTCGATTTCATATTCCCTCTCTGTTTTTGACTTGATTTATCTAAGTACGGATCTAAAACACAGTTAAAGTCTCCGCCTATTATAACATTTTGATAGTTTGACTCTGCAATTATATTGAAGATTTTATTGAAAAAGTGGGGGTTATCAAAGTTAGGGGCATATATATTTACCAAAGTAAGTGGAGTGTCATGGATTTCTCCATTAACTATTAGGTATCTCCCTTCTATATCTGTTATAATATTCTTTGCTTTAAATGGTATACCTTTTCTTATGATAATTGACGTGCCTCTAGATTTTGAAGTGAATGAAGAGTGGTATGTTTGACCTATCCATTTCGCCCTCAGCCTAACTTGGTCCTGAGGTTTTAGGTGTGTTTCTTGTAGGAAGGTAATGTCAGAATTATACATTTTTAGCTGAGCTAATATCTTACCCCTTTTGATAGGTTCGTTAATACCTCTTATATTCCAACTACAAAATGAGATTCCTCCTAGGTTCTTTTGTGTGGTGTCATGCATTTTGAATAATTATAGTACCTTTGAATCTTGTGGTGTGTCCATATCCCAGGTCTTTAGGTATTGGGGGAGTTTTTGTATTATTAACTTTTGTTGGTATGTCCATATTATTCTTATCACTAAACACAAAACACAAACAAGTGATTTTATGTGATTAAAAAAAAAAACTAAAAAAGTGAGGCTACAGTGTCTATAGTCGGCACTGTAGCGAGTGACCCACCTGTAGGTGGGAAAAAACCTTATTTTGACTTCCATTGCGTTGTTGCTCAACTCGCTCCGCTCTCTTAGTTAATCATAACATATTAAAATATTAAAACGAGGCCTCACATTCATATATATAATACAATTTTACCCTGATATTTCCTTATAACATATATATATATCAGAGTTTAATTATTAAACCAATATTTTTGATTTCAATAAGAATCAGCTGTTGGTTGAAGGGGTTAACGAGACGTGCTCCTGGACATAAGCCAGGAGCTCGTTTCTCATCCCCTCCTCCCGCTTATAGACAAGGTTACAATTTATTAAAAATTCATATTAGTATGTTAGTTCATTATTTTTTTGTTTTTTTTTGTTAGTATTCTAATCTAACCTGCATAACTTTTAAAGTTGTTAATAGGATAAGTTCTTACAATTGGTTATAACATTTTAATCAATAAGCAATTATTTTCTAATTCATATCCCGCTATAAAGTTGTTTACACGTTTTGAACAGAAAATGTCCTTGCTTCAACATTCCAGAGATAACAATGTAACTATCCCCAGACAAAACATAGCTGAGAATTATTCGGATCTGCCAAAGCTCCCTTTTATTTCTGTCTTTCAACAATCGTTTGGGCATATTTGAAAGCGTCTTCAGGCTTAACAAATGACTTTTCAAGACCATTAAAAGAAATACGCATTTTAGCGGGATAAAAACCCCCCAAATCTGACCCCTTCTCTCCCTCTTAAAAGATCTTTAACCTTATCAAATTTGTTTCTTTTTTGCACAATTTCATGTGGGTAGTCCCTGAATATCTTAATAGTGTCTTTGTCCAGCCGTAATTGTACACCATATTTGATTTTAGTCATAACGTATTCCAGTTCTGCAGTATCTCGAAATTTCACTATAATATGTCGTGGATAAGCTTTTCCCGCATCAAATCTTTTTCCAAATCTTGGGACACGATGAGCCACTTCGATTTTCGGTTCCTTGGGAAGATTCAACAGTTGTTTCAACAAGCCCATGGCAAATTCACGTACCTGTTCCCCTTCTGCCCCCTCTGAAACACCAAGAATTCTCAAATTCTGGCGTCTAGAACGAGCTTCCAGGTCCAGGCATTTGAATGAGACTTTCTCTAATTGAGTCCCCATTTGTAGTGATGCTTGTTCGTTTTCTCGCCTCATTTGCTCATGTTCTTGCCTCAATTTCGCCATGTCTTCAACCAGTCGAGCCGTATTTTTCTCCAATTCCGTAATTGTCTGCATACTTGCAGCTACTGTTTCAAGTACAGCCGTGAACTTATCCGTAGTGTCAGTTCAGACTATCTTAAGGTGGTTTAAAGCAAATGTTGATTCAGGCAGGTATTAACACTGAAGTGTATATATCCTTTTCCACTAGTGCAGCAGCAACGTCGTCGGCTAGGGTGATGGATGTTCCCATCGGCCATATTCCTACAGGTGCCGGGTGGTCAAATGAATTGCTTTTTAATTTTTTGTTACCATTGGCCGATTGCCGATCGGCGAGAGGCTGTTTGCAAATTCAGTATTAAGTTCTGTTTAGTTTCCCCTGGGATAGAGGGGTTACTGTTTGTTTTGGTTATTCAAATCAATTGTTACTGCATGATATTCAAATTTCATGTTTAACGCATTATTGATTGTTTCTCATCCGAAGTCAATCAATGCAGTGAGAAGCCGGGATTTGAATCTGCGGCATAAAATCACAGAGCTTTGAACTCTTCACGGAATCACTAAAGTGACTCCGAAGTAAAATAGTAAGATTAAATGAGAACTTACCAGTTTGAAGTTTGATCTTTATTTTATGAGGAGTTACGTTGGTGATTGCGTGCCCACCACGCCCAACCCTCTCTCTCATAAAAGGTCATATGGTAGTTCTCATGTTGCTCATCTTACTATGTTACTTCAAATATTCTGTTATCTGTGATTTCATAACGCTGCTTTGAAGATAGACGCGCATGCGCCCTGACGGGTCTTCTTCACGTAATCACCAACGTAACCCCTCATAAAATAAAGATCAAACTTCAAACTGGTAAGTTCTTGTTAAATCTTACTATTCTCTGGAATTCTCTGCTACAGAAGGTAGTTGAGGCCAGTTCATTGGCTATATTTAAGAGGGAGTTAGATGTGGCCCTTGTGGCTAAAGGGATCAGGGGGTGTGGAGAGAAGGCAGGTACAGGATACTGAGTTGGATAATCAGCCATGATCATATTGAATGGCGGTGCAGGCTCGAAGGGGCAAATGGCCTAATCCTGCACCTATTTTCTATGTTTCTATGTTTCTATGTTATGAGCAGATAGGTAAGTGATTGTCTTGGCATCAAATTTGGCAAATACATTGTGGGCCGAAGGGCCTGTTCTTGTGCTGTACTGTTCCATGTGGAAAAATTAATGAAATCAACGAGTTCTGCTTGGTTGCAGGAGGCATATCCAATGTAGTTGTTGACATAGTGGAGAAAGACAATAGACAATAGACAACAGGTGCAGGAGTCTCCCCAGCGCATGCGTCCCCTCGCACAAGACATCACATATGCTAATGATATTACATACATCACACTGTTCCCCCTTTAGCTTGGAGGCGGATAACACCATTTCCATTACATACATCACACTGCTTCCCCTTTAACTTAGAGGCAGATAACACTATTTCAAATACATAAAATATAATTGATTAATACACTGTTGCATAATTGTATTATTACAGTATTCTTACATTACATCCTCCTAACTGTAATAATCGTATCTAAACTTAGCACTAATAATTTTTCATTCCACTCATCTTCCTTAAACCACATACCTCACTCGGCCGGTCCGCTTCTCTTGCGTGGCCGGACCCTCTTTTCTGCTCACGATCAGGCTGACTCTGCTCCCGGCCGGGCTGAAGACTCGGCTTTTGTTGGTGGCTTCTCCAGACCTGTCCCTGGCCTACACGGTACTAGGCCCTCACTCGACGTCGGTGGCGGCTACTGGGGCCTGGCTGTGGGCTGCACAGCCATGAAAAACGTTCGAAGTCGGTGGCGGTCACCGGACCTGTCCGTGGCCTACACGGTACACGGCCCTGAAACTCACCCGAAGTCGTCGGCAGCTGCTGGGCCTCTTCTGCCCCTTCGCCGTGGCTGCACGGCCCTGGAAAGCGTTCGAGGTAAGTTGACACCGTCGCTGTCCTGCTGGTTAAAGGCCTGTCTCACGAGTCTGCGGTCATTGGCGGTGATACAGGAAGTATCTACCACTCGTGGACCGCCAGAGACCGTGGGTTCGGTCAAACACACACCGCCGAGGTCGTGCGCCGTTGGTCCCAACATCGCATGGTGCTCACAAAAAGTCAGCAATGTTTTAAAATAATTTCTTACCGCACAGCCGCCGCCAGTGAGGCACGAGTGCGGCACGGTCAGCGCCACAGCCGACGCCAGTGTGGCACAAGCGCCGCGAGTCGGAATTTCACCGCCACATCCGCCGCCAGTGAGGCACGTGTGCGGCACGGCCGCCGCCACAGCCCCGCGATCCGAAAGACGTCATTGCGTAGCGCGTCGCGTTGCGCGATGACATCATCACCCGACGCCGCAAGCTCGTGGAACCGGCTGTACGGAGATCACTCGGCCCCCGCGCAGCATCTGTGCGGTGCTCTCGTGGTTGCCGTGCGGTCCCCTCTACCGGCGACGCCACGCTTCACCGCCAATGACCGCAACACCGTGAGACAGAGCCTTTAGGCTTCCAGCTTTCGGCTGCGTTCTTCGGTGACACTTACTTACTGCCCCACTTGTTTTCCTTGCGCTCTTGCTTCCCGTTCCGACCTTTTTTTTCTTTGGCGCCAATTCAAAACCATTTGCCGCCAAATCTTTTTGCTTGGTGCCGTTTCTCTTTGTTTCCAAACACAACCTCTTCTTTTTAACTTTTTTTCTTTCTTGACAGTCCTTCCTCTTTCCTTCTTTGTTCTTTTATCCTCGTCGCCAATTGTTGTGTATTTGGGTGCTTGGAACTGACTTTAAATAACACTCAGATACAGGAGTTACTAAACAAGCTTCTTTATTCCATGACGCCACCTTGAGTCTCCCCAGCGCATGCGTTCCCTCGCACAAGACATCACGTATGCTAATTACATTACATACATCACAAATGTGATCATGGCTGATCATCCCCAATCAGTACCCCGTTCCTGCCTTCTCCCCATATCCCCTGACTCCACTATCTTTAAGAGCACCTATCTAGCTCTCTCTTGAAAGTATCCAGAGAACCGGCCTCCACCGCTCTCTGAGGCAGAGAATTCCACAGAATCACAACTCTCTAGTAGTTCAGGACTGCTCTCTGGTTGCGGGAGGATGTTTCAGTTGCCTGATTACAGCTGGGAAGAAACTGTCCCTGCAAGGAATGGAGCCATTCGTCTACTGGATTTGTTGTGTAGTAGTAGTCAAGAGCTTCAACACCCATTTGGGACAGAAGACATGCTGATGGTATTTGGGAAGCACGTTCCTAAAATTAGCTGAATTAAACTATCTGGCATTGATGAACAGGGCATCAAGCTTTGCTGTTTTAAGAATTTACATCTGAGTTTAATTCATCCAGTGCCACCTTGGTGTTCCCTTGGATGGTATATAGACCACAGATACAAATATAGAACATAGAAGAAAACACCAAAGGAACAGACTCCATCAACTCACAATGTCTGTACCAAACATGATGCTAAAATTAATTAAACTCATCTGCCTGCACATGATCCACATCACTCCATATTCAAGTGTCTAGCAAGCTCCTTAAATACCTCCTTCCACCATCTGCTTCCACCACCACCCCTGCCAGCACATCTCAGGCACCCAATATACTTTGTGTACAGCTGCTCCACACATCTCCTTTAAACTTTGCCCCACTCCCCTTAAAGCTATGTCCTCAAGTCATTTTTACCTTGGGAAACAAGTCTGACTGTCTACTCTATGTCTCTCATAATTTTATAAACTTTTATCATGTCTCCGCTCAACCTGACGCTCCAGTTTGTCAGGCTAACTTTATAATTCAAGCAGCATCCTGATAAACCTCTGTGCCGTCTCCGAAACCGACAATGTAGACTAACCAAAATTTCATAAAGTTGCAATTTGATTTCCTTACTCTTATACTCAATGCTTGACCAATGAAGGCAAACATACCATAGGCTATATGTACCACTCTATTTATTAGTGCTATCACATTTATGGAGCAATGGACTTGGATGTCAAGATCCCTCTGTACATCAACACTGTTAAGTGTCTTGCCATAACTATATCAATGAGCAAAGCCTCATACTTGCTCCAATTAAACTCCTTCTGCCATTTTACACCCTTCTCCATTACTGATATACAGTGCCCTCCATGTTTGGGACAAAGACCCAACATTTATTTATTTGCCTTTGTACTCCACAATTTGAGATCTGCAATATAAAAATCACATTGAAGTGCTCATTGTCAGAAAGAGTTAGGAAGAAGACTGAAAAGCAGGACTTCTAGGGTGGTTATCTCTGGATTGCTTCCAGTACCTCATGCTAGTGAGGGCAGGAACAGGGAGATAGGGGATCTGAATGTGTGGCTGGGGGGCTGGTGCAGGAAGAAAGCATTTAGCTTTATAGACCACTGGGGTCACTTTTGTGGTATGGGTGACCTGTACAAAAGGGACGGGTTACACCTTATCTGGAGGGCGACCAACGTTCTGGCAAGCAGGTTTGCTAGTGCTACAGGTGGGCAGAGGGGGGGGGGGGTAGCTCTGTTGGTGAGGAATTAAATTCAGTCCCTTGCAAGGGGTGACATTGAAACAGGAGATTTGCAGTCAGTATGGATAGAACTAAGGATTTGTAAGGGTAAATTACCCTAATGGGACTTATCCACATGCCCTCAAACAGTAGGCTGGATATAGGGGGCAAGTTGAATCAAGAGTTAAAATTGGCATGTTGTAAAGGTAATGCTACAGTTTTTATGGGAGATCTCAACATGCAGGTAGACTGGGAAAATCAGGTTGGTACTGGAACCCACGAAAGGGAGTTTGTGGAGTGCCTCCGTGATGGATTCTTAGAGCAGCTTGTACTGGAACCTACCAGGGAGAAGGCAATTCTGGATTTAGTGTTGTGTAATGAACCGGATTTGATAAGGGAATTTGAAGTTAAGGAGTCATTAGGAGGTAGTGACCATAATATGATAAGTTTTAATCTACAATTTGAGAGGGAGAAGGGGAAATCAGAGGTGTCAGTGTTACAGTTGAACAAAAGGGACAATGGGGCCATGAGGGAGGAGTTTGCCAAAGTTGACTGGAAAGATACCCTAGCAGGGATGACAGTGGAACAACAATGGCAGGTATTTCTGGGAATAATACAGAAGGTGCATTATCTGTTCATTCCAAAGAGGAAGAAAGATTCCAAGGGAGTAAAGGCCGACCGTGGCTGACAAGGGAAGTCAGGGACAGTATAAAAATAAAAGAGAAGTACAACATAACAAAGATGAGTGGGAAGCCGGAGGATTGGGTAATATTTAAAGAGCAACAGAATGATAACTAAAAAGGCAATACGGGGAGAAAAGATGAGGTAAGCTATCCAAGAATATAAAGGAGGATAGTAAAGGCTTCTTTAGGTATGTGAAGAGGAAAAATTTAGTTAAGATGAAAGTTGGACCCTTGAAGACTGGAAAGGGTGAATTTATTATGTGGAACAAGGAAATGGCAGATGTGTTGAACAGGTACTTTGGATCTGTTTTCACTAAGGAGGACACAAACAATCTTCCTGATGGTCTAGCCAGAGGATCTGGGGTGGTGGAGGAACTGAAGGAAATCCACATTAGGCAGGAAATGGTGTTGGGTAGACTGATGGGAAAGAGAAAACAGGGAATTATGCACCAGTCAGCCTGACATCGGTGGTGCGGGAGATGCTGGAGTCAATAATAAAATATGAAATAACGGCACATTTGGATAGCAGTAACAGGATCGGTCCGAGTCAGCATGGATTTACGAAGGGGAAATCATGCTTGACTAATCTTCTGGAATTTTATGAGGATGTAACTAGGAAAATGGACAAGGGAGAGCCAGTGGATGTAGTATACCTGGACTTTCAGAAAGCATTTGATAAGGTCACACATAGGAGATTAGTTGGCAAAATTAGGTCACATGGTATTGGGGGTAGAGTGCTGACATGGATAGAAAATTGGTTGGCAGACAGGAAACAAAGAGTAGGGATTAACGGGTCCCTTTCAGAATGGCAGGCAGTGACTAGTGGGGTATCGCAAGGCTCAGTGCTGGAACCGCAGCTATTTACAATATATAGAATCAAGAATCAAGTTTCCTTTATTGTCATTCAGACCTTTCGGTCTGAACGAAATTGTGATGCCTGCAGTCATACACAGAACCAATAATAACAAAACATACAATAAACACAAATTAAACATCCACCACAGTGAGTTCACCAAGCACACCCTCACTGTGATGGAGGCAAAGTCTTAGTCTCCGTCTCTTCCCTCCTTGTTCTCCCTCTGCGCTGAGGCGATCGATCCAGGCCGAAGATGCCGCCCTCCAGTCCAGCGGACCTCCGTGGTGATGTCGCCACCGCCGAAAACTGGAACGCCGTCTCCGCTCCGAGACGGCCCGCCACAGCATCAGCCCCGGGTCCCGCAGTCTCTGCTCCGGGCCACCGCCCCAGCTCCAGGCCCCGCAGTCTCCGCTCCGGACCCCGCTGCATCAGCTCCAGGTCCCGCAGTCTCCGCTCCGGACCCCACCGCACCAGCTCCAGGTCCCGCAGTCTCCGCTCCGGACCCCGCTGTATCAGCTCCAGGTCCCGCAGTCTCCGCTCCGGACCCCGCTGTATCAGCTCCAGGTCCCGCAGTCTCTGCTCCGGACCCCGCTGCATCAGCCCCAGGCTGCCACCGAAAGCCAGAACGCCACACCAGCAAGTCGGCCCACAGCTGCCTCAGCCCCGAAGACGGCCAGCATCTCGTTGGTAAGTCCTGGCTGGCTCTGCCTCCGTAGCCTCGGGGTCGGTCGCAGGATGGAGGCGGCCTGCTGTGACCGAGTCAGTATACTAGACTAAGTGGGACCCGTTGGGTCCCATGTTCACACGGGAGGGCTGGTCCCCCGATGCAATATTCCACCTCTCCACCAATTCCAATATTGTTGGCCAGTGGGGGGGGGGGGGGAGGGCTTTCTGGAACGCTGGTATGGGTGTTGTTGGCTGCAGGGACTACTGGTCTACAGAGGGCTAGTATGGACATTGTGGGCCAAATGGATTCTTGGGGTGGCAGCTCAGTCCCTCAAGCCTGATGTGCTGGTGGGCTGGCAGTTGACTCACGGCTATTCCTTGAAATTCCATTTCAAGCAGAGTGCAAGGCCACCAAATTCAAATCCATTTTCCTACCAATTCAAGCAGGGTGCAAGGCCACCAAATTCAAGTGCAGTTTCTTACCTCTTCGAGCAGGATGCAAGGCCACAAAATTCAAGTGCAGTTTCATACCACTTCAAGCAGGGTGCAAGGCCACCAAATTCAGGTTCAGTTTCCTACCACTTCAAACAGGATGCAAGGCCACCGAATTCAAGTGCAGTTTCCAACCACTTCAAGCAGGGTGCAAGGCCACCAAATTCAAGTGCAGTTCCATGCCATTTCAAGGAGGGTGCAAGGCCACCAAATTCAAATGCAGTTTCATACCATTTCATGCAGGG